>PVLD010008533.1:0-83228 GCA_004027595.1 Dinomys branickii
TGCTTTCCCACCCCCAACCATGGCAGTTTGTATACACCCCTGTATGTTATAGTATAGTCTGAGGCAGCTATATCTCTTCCCAAGGTGAGAGTCCAAGGATATAGATAAACCCAGGAGTACAGTTATTATCACAGGGAAGATAACTGATTGAGTGGTAGGGCAACAGAGATGAGGGAGGAGAAAAAACGAACTGATCAAAGGGGCCATCATCTGTGTAACCTGAGTAACAAAGATGAAGGTAACATTATGTAGGACAGCATCCAGAGCTAATTCCCTTCTATGTTCTCTATAATTCTGTATTTCCTCAGTCGTTTTTGTACTAGCAGAAATGAAGATAACTTTATATTATACAGCATCTAGTGCAAATTCCCTACTATCTTACCTATAATTTGGTATTTCCTTTAATGTTTTTGTGTTAACTAATGTGAAGATAACTATGTAATACAACTTCCAGTTCTAATTCCCTACTATATTCTGTATAACTTTGTATTTTCTGTATTGTTTATGGCTTTTCTGGTTCATATGTCTCCATTCTTTTGTCTTTAAAATAAAATTAAAAAAAAAAAAAAGAAAAAAAGAAAAAAAAAAAAAAACTAACACAATTCCCTAACATCTTGTGTAGATACACTTCACAGACCTAGACAACGTAGGCATCTGAATTTTGACCCCTTTAAGCAGTGGGGAGCCAGTAAAGAGATCAGCGATAGTCTAAGAGCCTGAGAATCTAAGACTCATAAAGTGGTTAAGGTGAGATACAAGATCTTATAAATAAAAGATGTTTGCTACAAAAGAGAATACAGCAATTATTCATAATCTAACTTTATTTAATTTGGTCATATTAATTGCTAAGAAATATGGCTGGGCTCATGAGCAATAAAGAGTGACAGATTATACCCTGAAACCATTGGCCTACCTCTGACACCTTCTTTGTCTGAGTGGTCTTTCACCTTATATTTCCTGTGTCTGTTCCCATTGCCTTCTTCTGCAATGGTCTCCATGGGTGGTTTGTTATCCATATCTTTGTGCTCAATCCTAGGAATAAGTTAAAATGTTAGTGTACTGCGCAAGACCTGAGCGCATGACTCTGTGAACTCTCAATTCTAGAAAGCAACCCGGCCAGCTTGCTGGTTCTGAAACTAGTCCACTTCCTGGGGGAGAGGGGCATTCCAAGCAATTATCAAGGATTCACTCTCTTTGAGGCCCAGTCTCTTCTGAGGTGTGTGTCACGTTCTAAACCAACAAACCCAAGAGGATGTCACGGGCTCCAAATATATGAGGAAATACTTCTCTAGGATGTTGGCTGTTATTCTCCAACTTTCTTTTATCTAAAAAGCACAGTGGCTAATAGCCCCGCAGTTCAGACAGATTAAGAACATAATTAAAAGCTACAGTGAGTGGATGACAGCCAAGCTGGGAATAAAAATCCAGACTCCAGACTCCATTTCCAGCATCCTCAGTGGTGCACCATGCTGCTCTGCTCACTTAAAAGCAGAAGAGTTAAAATTAATTTCTCTATATATACGATGGAGAAAATTATAACAAATCTTAAATGGTGGGAGTGAACATTAAATACAATAATAATGAAAATGCTTAATAGTAATTGATATCTGGTAAATGCTATTGGTAACTATTGATACTGTCATTATCATTTTGTCAGTAGCCTTCAGGAATACTCACTGTCCTGCTGAAGATAAAGCTGTCCCCATTCTACCTTATATTTTTATCCTATTTCATAATAAAAATCAAAAGTTCAGATAATAGGTTAGACAGATGGAGGAAGAGAAAGAAGCTAGAACAGAGGAAGTGGAGGAAAGCTCAGTAGGAAAGACAAGTCTTACTCGTGTTGCAGACTATGGGTTCCTATCCTTAGTCCAGTCTCAGAATTCCCAGGAAGCAAGTAATAGTTTTAAAAAGAAACATTCTAAAGAATTATTATTATTAACTACAGAAAGTATACACAATAAACTCTTCTTTTCTGGTGCATTGAAACTGAAGAGAACGTATTAAAGGAACATGAGCTACAATAGGCTGAGAAAGGCCAGGGTCAGACTAGCAGATAAGCAAGGAGAACCGAGGCCTAGAGAAACCCACAGAACAAAGCACTCACCGTGGAAATGCAAGCATGCTGCCAGGCCGCTTCCCAAAGGCCTCCCTGGAGGACAGCACAGAGTCCACAGTGCCAGGCCTCTGCGGGGAAGAGATAGGGAAGGTTACACCTGGGCTGTGACCCAGGACAGACAAATCAGACACTACAGGCTGTCTTTGAGGCAAAGCTAATAGGATATTTAAGGTTTAGTTTTGTCCAAAATTCAGTGAGGAAAAATTTCATTCATCAAAGTAGTCAGCCTGGATGGCTGCACAGCGATTCCACTGACGCTGTCTTTTCTCAAACCGTTTTCTCTTTGGAAGTTGCCTTCAGAGCTGACAACTTCTTTCAGACATCTTTGGACAGAAAATGCACTTCTTAAAACTATTAGAGAAATGAGCAAACTGGATGATTCCACTCTCAACCCCAGTGATTCTAAAATTAGGAAATTAAGTGAAAACCTTTGGAGTCAAGTGCCCTCATTCAAATCCCCACGTTGCTAACGGCTGTATTACCTTAGGCACTAGATTTATGGGGCAATAATAGATCTAATTTCTAGAACTTTGTTATGGTGTGTGTCTGGATGTCCCGGCAAAGCCTCATGCAGTCATAAGGTGGGTTTCTAGAGTATGTGATTGATCCATGGCCCAATGTTGTGGGCGTGAGTGTTACACCGCCCTAGGACAGGTAGTTCGCATACAGTATAGGGAAGGAAAGATCCTGCTTTCTGCTGCTCCTCCCTTTTGCTCTTGCTGCTTTTGCTGTCTTCCACCACCGTGGACTATTGCCCTCTGCCATGTGCCACTTTGCCTTGGAGCCAGCTCATTATGGACTGAAATATCAACAGACTGTGAACTAAATAAACCTTTCCTTCCTTATTTCTGGATATCAGGTATTTTGTCTCAGCAATGAGAGAAAAGTAACTAAGACAGGCTTTTATGAGGTACTTTATTTGAGTGAACACATAAAAACATTCAGCATATAGCTACCATAATTTTTACACTATATAATAACCATACTATTCTGTTATTGGTATAGCATAATATAGATGATTATTATTTTTTGAACAAATACTATGGCCTACACAAAAAGCTTTGAAGGAAATTCTCAAAAAGAAGTGTTTTTTAGAAATCAGCATCACTGAAATAAGGACTATCCCTTACAGTACTCACAGTAACTCATAGGACTTTGGAGAATAAAACTATCACTCCACCACTTCATGGTGTATATAGTTAATGAGACATTGACAAGTATCAGATTCCCCTAGAGTTCCATGATTCAATACATTCAGTCAAACCAGCTGCTTTGCAGCCACATTTGTCAGCTCCTTAACTGGCTGATATGTTCTATGCCTCTGTACCTGAGGATGATTGATGCAATCAGAAGTTCTCAATCTACTTGGCTTTCAACCCTTCTTTTTATACAATATCTTCTTAAAAAACTAGTTATTTGGGGAAACATTCTCTAAAAGTTGTGCTATAACTTTTAAAGAACATATGTGGTAGGAGATGTCTGTAATCCTGGCATTCTAGGATGCTGAGATCAGATGATCAAAAATTTGAGCTTAGCCTGGGCAATTTAGCAATTTATGGAGACACTTTCTCAAAATTTTAAGAAGTGTTACATACGTAGTTCAGTGGGAAAGCCCTAAATTGAGTCCCCTGTAATAAAAAATTATGCTTTAGGGTTCTGCAGCCCAAGTAAAATGCTATCTTGTCTTTGAAACAGAATGAAGCTCCAAATTTCAGCAGAATTCCTCAGGGTCAGAGATAAAGACAAGTCACTTTGGCCTTGCTTATGGATTTGCAAATCTTGCCTTGTGTTTTCATGGAAAAGACAGTTTTTCCTGTGTATGTATCTATTTTCCACACACTAGGTTAACATTCCTCTTAGAAATCCTGTATAAAGCAGGCTGTGTAGAAAACACCAAAAGTCTCATTCTGTACAACTCATCTCCTAAATGGTCATCCCAGAGTGCCATGAAACCAGTAGAATTAAATCTTTTTCAATGATGTTGGGGGGAGGGGGCAACTGGGTCTTGCTACGTGCTTAAGCTGGCTGCGAACTCATGACAATTCTCCTCCCTCAGCCTCCCAAGTGCTGGGATTACAGGTGTGTGCCACCATATCTGGCTCTCACAGAACTTTCATTTTAGAAAATCAGATATTTTCCCTCTAGGATTCTGCAATAATTCAGTTCATTCATGTTAACTTTTTTAGTTCTCTGAGGTGTACATAAGGTGCATTAAGTATTTGATAAATCCTATTGATTATTTTATTGTCTCAATCACTGGTATGCCCACTTTAGCATGAAAGTCATGCCATCTACTTACTGATTAAAAATGATGGTGCCTAACTACAAAATTTTCTCTATGATATGGCAAATTAAAAGCTAAAGACATGCTGCCATGACTTAAATTAGATGTTGTTGTATTCATTATGCAAAAACAATGTGGTGAGAAAGTCTGGGGTCAAATTACAAGGCTGGTAATATGGGCACCTTGACCTTAGGCTTCCCATATACCCTCTCTGAGCTGAGTCTCCAGTTCCCTCACTTGTAAAATCAGAATGATAAGGCTAATTTTATAGTGTTTTGAGACTCAAATGAAATAATACATATTATTTTAAACTACAAAATACTATAAAATCTTCAGAATTATGAGTTTCTAATAGTGTGTATGTTCTTTAACTGGCATTGACTTAAAAGTTCCTTTGCTGCTCTTGTCTTTTTGTTAGAGTTAATCGTCTATAGACATTGCCATGAACTTGGGGAAACTACCACTTAAAATATGTCAACATGAGCTTTTATTAATGACAACACAGCTGTATATTGTTCAGAGCTACAATTGGGAAAAGGAGTTAAGAGAAGGAAACCATTACATTTGCTAGGGCTTTCATCAAAGTCCCACTTCCATCCACAGTACAAAGGAAGTCTTTATAAAATTTCATCTTCACTGTGCTGTCTCTGATCAGGAGTATCCCAATTCCTTTGAATGTAAATTCCACATTTTTCTTTATGGAAATGGATCGTGATAAGAAAAGCAACGTCTCCTTAACACACCCTTCTACTGTATCCCTGGTAAAGGGACTCTCCGAGGATATCATGACAAAATTAAGTGGAATAACTGGGATATCACCTAGAGAAGAAAAAGACAGTTGAAGTAGAGGAAAGGAAGTGGCGATTACAACTAGGATATATCATATACACATACAAATAATTATACTAATATTTTTTATAACATTCAAAAATAGCAATTTCCATGTGCAACCTTTGGTTGTAGCTCAAGTAATATCATTACCACACACAACTAACACAACAGTACATTTTTTCCTAAAAGTATTATATGGTATGCTCAAAATAAAATACTTAGCTTTCTAAACAACTACAGGAACTTTTTAGTTTTTCTAGGAGGCACAGTAACTGCTTATTTTCACAGAGGGTTTTCTAAAGTTTTAAGCCCCTTTATCTTTTAGAACATGCTGTAGTAGTACTTGTGCTCTCTTCCAGTTATAAAACAATTTAAATGATTATAACCATTTACAAATGTTTTGAAATGGAAGTTATCTTCACTATAAGTTATTGTTCAAAAGAACTTGGGTCTTAAACAGGGTGGATGACTTGCAGGAAACTTTTCATGTCTAATGAGCCCATAAATGACATTGCAGAAAAGTAAGATTATATCTACCTTGAAGGAAGTGCAAGATCTACTTGACTAGAAGATATGTAGGAGCTGTGCGAGGTGCACAAATCAGAAAAGGGATAAAGAGCAAAGAGGATTGAGATACAATGCCCAGGGCGGGGATAAGCTCAGCAGCACAGCGCCTGTCCGGCAAGTACAATGGCCTGAGTTCAATTCCCAGTACCAGAAAAGAAAAGATGATAAAGGCAAGAGAGAGAATAAAAAGGTCTATTGATAGACCAGCAAATCAGAGAAAAGATAAGAATATTCTAAACATTTACTCAACATAAATTATTTAAATGCCCAATATTGCTAAATGGTGAGAGCTAATAGCTCTACAGCAAGTGAATTTGACTATATTGTGTCTTCTATACAATTTCATAATAATTCTATACTACCTTTCTACATGTTTTTCCTAGTACATTTTTTTTTTCCAATACTGGGGACTGAACGCAGGGTCTTCACACTGAGCTACATCCCCAGCCCAGTTTTTATTTTTTACTTTGAGAGACAGGATCTCACTGAGTTGCTAAATTGTTCCAGCTGGGCTTGAGCTTGCAATCCTCTTGCCTCTGTCTCCCAGGGATTACAGGCATGTACCACAGTGCTTAGCTTCTAATACAAATTTCTTAAAAAGGCCATATTGTCTGCCTCTTAGATTCTCCCTCCCAGTTGCCCATTGCCTTTCTCCAATCTGTCTTCTAGCCCATGCATCACTACACTGTCCGCCTTTATGAACCAATGGACACTTTGGAAACCTCATCTTTCATGACTAATCTGTAACTTCTGCTGGCCATGCCCTCTCTCTCCTCTTGTACCCATGACACCGTTCTTAGTTCATCAGTTTCCTCAGCCTCAGCAGCCTTTGATAGCTTCCCTCCTCTTCTCCTCATAATAGTCAGGGGGGTTTATTCTAATTATTTTTATTTTTTCAGGTTTAATTTGACTAAAATAAACCAAAATCTGGGGTCTGGGCTGAGAAGTTATGTCTGTCCTTTCACTTTGACCTCTGGCTCTAGAAAATGATCAGCAAGGCTCTACGATGCTGAGCTTCAAGGTTAGAAATCTTCTCACTAATTCACAAAGCTGACTTACAGGTACTTTCACCCTCAAAGCAGTGCAGAAATGAGTCTCCTGTCTTTGCGATGTTTTTTAAAAATTATAAAGCCTGTGAAAGTCATGGGTTTCTAGAAAAGGCAAGAGAAAAACAGTGCTGCCCAGAGCAACATGAAGCAGATACATCTGCAGTGATGGCGCTGCCAGCGTGGGGCTGATTTAGGAGGAAAAGACCACTTAGGACCAAGGGTACTAACCCCATCCACACCCAGCTCCGTCACAACCTCCCACTGCTTCTCAGAAACAATTGCTCAGTTTGATCGGAATATAAAATGCCATTATATAAATAAAATGCTGGGTATAAAATGCCAGACACAGCACTAGGGTTTCATTGTCCATGTCTTCATTTGGTTATAGTACTTTGTCCTGGCCTTTGTCTTCCTTGTGTCCTCTCTGGGGTAAGCTTATTCAAGTCTTGAACTCTAGTCTCCACCTTTCTCCTAAGTGCTAGAGTCATATCGAAATGCCCCTACAAGAGCATCAAATCCAGCATGTCCAAAAGAAAATCATTATTTTATCCACCTGACCATCTGTCTTTCCCTTTCATTCTTTATGGTGGTTAATGTCTTGGACATCTAATGAACATTTGTCTGTTTTCCAACCAAGAAACACATTTAATTACAGCTAATATTAACTGTACTTCTCCCACCCAGAGACACAAATAAAATTTCTTTTCCTAATACTTTTAACTTCTTGGGATCGAAATACAAATAAGAATCTGTACAGGCCTATGGCATGGCATCAGATCTTCTCATGACTGCCTCAAAGACCAGGGTTTAAAGTGGCCTGCAAAAAGACTTATGTTCCCATCCCAGTCCCTCACTCTGACAAAGGTACCATGTGAAATATTAGCCCCTCACACCGGAAATTAAGACGAAGCACCAACCAATTTTGCCTTATCATCTTTTATCCCCAGGGCAGTAAATTTCTGCAAAAGTCTGAAATGCTACAATTACCAGGAGAATACACTTTGTTTTGTTTGAGTCCATGGATCTGCACTAACTTCTCGGCCATGATGAACACGGGCCTCTGCATCAGAATAAACTTGTTGTTTCCCACCTCCAGCTTCTGTCTTGTGAAAGTGAAAGTTCCAAGTCCTGGGATTTGAACTCCCTGAAAGGAAAAAGAAGAAGAAAGCAACACACAAAAGTCATTGAAAGAATGAAGAAGGCTTCATACTGTCATCCAAAAGACATGGAAAGAATTTGAGTTATTCCTTAAAAAAATCAATGATCTCTATAGTCCTTTATAATGACAGTATTTTATGACTCTAACTTAACTTAGCATAACATGTAATACATGCTTTACAGATCTCAGATTCCACATATATACATCATTAAAAGGCTATGAGGCCTATGAAAACCACATGGATGTCATAGCTTTTAAAGGCTACTATCTAACATTTTTCTCATCCTAAATTGTGTGATATTTTAATCATTTGGCATTTACTGGGGCATGAGAAACCCAGTTTTCTCATTTTTTTCAGATTTTGTGTCTCCCAACTTAACATCAAGATACCAGCTTCACAAGCATGTGCTACAACACACTAATCTTGGTGACTGTTAGGAGCAAATGCTTTTGGCTCTGGACCTTGGTTCTGTCTCCCTGGAGATATTGTACATCAAGGGCTACAAACTCAAGTGCCTACTGGAGCCAAGAAAGCATGAAAAGAGACTGAAGTCAACCAGCCAGACCATGGTGACTAAAGATTACACATCTCATACAAAGGGGAGAGCCATCGTGAACTACAGCCAAGTGTCACAGGCAAAAATGGAAGGCTATGCCTGTTAGGTCTGCTGATTTTCCAAGAAAATGGTGGGAGAGATGCAAACTTTTACATAGACTCTTCCAAGTATCTACATAAGTGGTGAGAACTAACTCAAATTCTCCAATCAAATAAAACATATTTAAAGGTTGAATTCAGTCTAAGTAGTAGGAGCTTGGAGTGGGGTACTAAGTTCCACAACTTCCTGGCTCTCTCTAAGCTCCTCCCCCAAAATCTGACCAGTTCTATGGTATCCAAACCCAGTACCCGATAAGGCCAAATAGTCCATTCCTGAGCACAGTTTCTTATTTTTGGCAATTTTCCCCTATTTTCATGGATTTCAACCAAAAACCATTCTCTGCAAAGAGGCAAAACAAGAAGCATGATATTGTTCTATAGTGCACACCAGGAAATACCAAAACAGAGAAAATGAGGACTCATCTAGTCACTTTACACAAAGCCAGGATAATCAGCACTACAGTAGAAAACAGAACTTATAAAGTCATCATCTAGGAAAAATTCCACATTTCCTATACCTACTCTCCACAAGCCCAAAGGATGAACACTACAAAATCAAGTCAAACAACGTGGCTCTAAAGTCTTCTACACTCCTTCCAAAAAATTATACAAGACTACAAGAAAAATTCTTTGGACTATTGTGTCAGAATTAAAGAATAAATCCTACCTTATGCAAGGTTAGCTGTCGTTCCACAAATTCTGAGACATTTCCCCAGATAGCAGAGACTTCTGAAATTCAAAGGAAACCAAAATAACTTATGCGAGCACCTATGTGTTAGTATCCTGGTGCTAGTAAAGAAGAATGTAAATATGAAGAACAGAATCAAGTGACAGTAATTCCTAATTTAGCATTAGAAGAACACAAAATCATGCAAAAGGTACTTTGCCTGATCACTAAAGGTTATCCCTCAAAGTTCCAAAGTTGTGATTTTAATAATAACAACAATGCATTTTTTAAGGAAACCTTTCTAGAATAAGGAGAACTCAGTCACACATCTCCCTTATCTTGGAGTTAACAAAGTATAAGCTAGCTTTTTCTTAACAATTCACTAAATGTGCCATCTAAATATTATGAACATTCATTCTTATACCATTCTACACTGTAGGAATAAGGCCAAGGGCCACTAAAGCAAGACATAAAATGCTATCATGTATACATTAAGTGTCCAGGTACTTCTGCTTTTGCTAAATTTATCCATTTCTCTCTCTCTCTCTCTCTCTCTCTCTATATATATATATATATATATATATACGTACTGGAGAGTGAATCCAAGGTCACTCTACCATTAAGCTACTTCCCCATCCTTTTTCCAAATTTTATTTTGAGATACACCCTTGCTAAGTACACAGGCTAGCCTCACACTTGTAATCCTCCTAACGTGGCCTCCTGCAGAGTTGGGGTTACAGATATAGGCCACCGTACAAGTAATATTTAGAAATGTACAGAATTATGTCTGGGTCAACATCTCCATTCCACACTTAACAGTGTGTTTATTAAAGATACTCTCCGGTTAGAAACACTTTGCAAATCAAGCATTAAGTTTTAATTTTCAAAATAAAAGCTCAAGGAAGGTGAAATTCACTAGGATGCCACTTTGTTTTTGTTTTTGTTTCTTGGTACTGGGAATTGAACTCACGACCTCAGGCTTGCCAGGCAGGCACTGTGCCACTGAGCTAAATCCCCAGCCCCTAGGATGCCACTTTGGAACAATGATGAAGCTGGTAACAAAGGTCCAATTCTTCCCCCACTTATAAATTGCTTGATTTATTGGTATTATTTTTTTCCTAATGGTTTAAACTACTAACACGAGCAGGGAGATTGCAATCACTTAACCCTAATATACAAGGGCTGCAAACATTTTATTACTGTGTCAGGGGAAAGGCAGGGTTAGTGGATGAGAAGCGGCAGTCATTCTCCTGAGCATGTAGGACAACTCTGATGACCCAACTCACTCGACACCAGTGAAACTAGGACTGCCTGCCACAGGCAGGAAAACCCCAAGATCCCGCCCCTCACTCTAGATCATGGATGTGCACTTTCTAAAATCAAGGGTTGCCCCTACCCTGGTCCATCCTACTGTATTCTCTATTCCTCCCTTTTACAAGCCAAAAAAATTCCATTGTTAGCTCCCAAAAGCTAAGGTACTTAACCAGACTCAACTGTACACAGGGTTACAATTTTCATAGCAACCAAAACCGTCATAAATTTACTAATAAAATCTTGGTATTCACATGTACATTAAAATTTTCAAAGTCATTAAGTCAAAATTGTTAAAGTTTATGACTAAAAGTCTTTCAGCTAGACATGACATACAGCTCAGATTTCGGAAAAACATTCTACAACCAAAGGAAATGATTTAATTAGGGCCAGGAGAAACTGTATACTTTGCAACCAAGCCCTAATGGAAAGACTTGGCCAAGCTTAACTGGAAACTGGAGAATAGTTTTTCTTCATTTGTATAAGATATTTAAGCCCACTGTAATGCTGTACTCCATAAAGTACAATAGGCAAAGTTATATAAAAGGATAATTATTTAAACTGAAATTTGCTATTTCTTACTGAAGAAAAAGGAAAACATGCCTGTGAGTCCCATTAGGAAGCTTTAGGTCCCTAAAATTCAGTTGTAATACATTCATAAGTCTTACATATTATGATTTCTAGATGATTTGTTCTTAAATTCCTATTTTTCAGGAGGATATTACTAAATCTTAAAATGAAAAGAATTTCAATATAGTCTAAAAAATAAATAATTTCTACTGTTAAGGAAGACATTCCTAATCCCAAAATGATAAGAATTTCACTACAGTCTAAAAAAATAAATAATATTCTACTTTTCTAATTTAAAGGAAGCTCATTATTTATTTTAATCAAACAATAAAACACCGACAAACACTACTATCATTCCACTTTGAATTCTACACATTCCATAAACTCAAAACCTTAATTTCAAGCACAGTGCCAGGCATCAGGAATACTGTGCTTTATTTGTCTGATCATTATCAAAAAGCATTAAGTTGGGCTAAGCATACAGCTCAGCAGCACAAGCGTCTGCCTGGCAACGGCAAGGTCATGAGTTCAATTTCTGGTACAAAAAAAAAGAAAGTAAAAGACATCTCAGAAAAAAAAAAGCACTAAGTGTTCATTATGTAAATTATAAAATGTTTGAAATAAATATTAATATCAAAAATAACTAATAAGTTCCATACTTATTATTGTAAATACTACTAAAATTAAAATATTGAGAAAAACAGTAGAAACTTAAAGCATGATTGAATAAAGACAGAGCTGTTTCACAGCTTAGGGCAATGGAAAGAGCAATATGCTGATTAGATCAGCAGCCTTCTTGCCTCCAATGCACTCAATAGTTTCACTTGGTTCACATCTCTGTACTGATGCCAGGACTTTCTGGGCACTATAGGTTATAAACATTACACTTGGTGGAACAGAAGCAGTGGGAAATTACAATAATGAACATATACAAGAGTGACAGTTCACTTTTTTATTTCACTAAAGTTTAGATTTTGTCTTCATCATCTTTACAATAGGTCTTCTGTAAAAGCTAATACAGAGTAATTAGACTTCAATTTCTGCCATTCGTCCAATAAGCCCTTGCTGAAATCACCAGTGGATATCTGATCAATACATTTAATGACCATGTTGAATTTTTGGGTCTCTTGAGCCTTCAATCAGATCTGGTCTTGCTGATCACACCTTTTGTTATGGTTTGTATCTGTATGTCCCCCCCAAATCCTCATGCAGTTATGGGGTGGCGTTTAGAGTTTATGACTGATCCATGATGCAATGCTGGGATTATGGGTGTGAGAGCTATACCCGCCCTAGGGTGGATAGTTTGTATGTATAAGGGAAAGAAAGAGGCTGTTGGCTGCCATTCCTTTTGCCATTCCTCCCTTCTTGTGCTTGTTGCTTTGCTGTGTACTGCCACCATGAACTTCTGCCCTCTGCCATGTGCCCCGTGCCTCAGAACCAGCCAAATGGACTGAAACCTCCACAAACTGTAAGCTAAATAAACCTTTCCTTCCTTCATTTTGGGTGTTGCGTATTTTGTCTCAGCAACAAGAAACAAGTAACCAAGACACCTTCCTTTAAGGACCTCTTCTTTGGTTTATGATGCTATTCTCTCCTGCGTTTACCCAACAGTGTCCTACATAGGCATATCTCCCTCAACTCAGTACCAGGATGCCTTCTTTTTTTGCTCTGTACTCTCTGCTTATTCAGTCAGCTATGTCCTATATGATTGCTAAATGTTTATTTATAAGCCTAGATTCTCCCACCCATCTTTGAAGTTCTGGACCTATGCATCCAATGATCTATCTCACAAAGGTCCATCAATTTGCCCAAAATCAAGATCATAATCTGTAAACATCTACTTTACATAAAAATACATAAAGATTAAATGTCAGTGCATGGAGAAAAATGGACCATGCTAGTACTAGTCAAAACAAGGGTAGATGCACACAAAGAAAACTTCAAAGAAAATTATCAGGAATAAAGGAATAGGCTGGGGATATAGCTCAATGGCACAGCACCTGCCTGGCAAGCACAAGGTCCTGAGTTCAATTGCTAGTACAGAAATAAATAAATAATGAATTCATCTATTGCTACTTGCAGCTCTATTAGGTTTTGCCTTATGTAGTTTGATATTCTTTTGTTAGGCACATACATATAAAAACCTGTTATGTCTACTTAGAAAATTGATTCCTTTATCTTTATGTAATGTCTTTCTTTATTGCTGTTGGAAATCAAACACTGGAACTTTCTGAAATGATACCAGCAGAAGTGAAAAAACAAGTGGCAAAGGCTGTGGAGAAAATAACCTCTCAGGTACAGAAAGAAATGATGCTTAAAATCAAAGATATCAGAGAAGATACAGATAAAATAATAGATGAGGCTCAGAAAAATGGTGGGAACAAATAGTGCCCAGCATAAAAAAGAAATGAAATGCATCAAACAGATGCAAACAGAAATCCAAGAGATTAAATCCTCCATTGAAAATGTATGCAACAGGTTAAATGAAGGAGAGGATAGGATTTCAGATCTTGAAGACAGAATTACAGACAGTGATAATGAAAAGAAAGAAATCCTAACATTAGAGACCAGAAATATCAGTCTAATAGCTACAAGACAAAGCAAAGAAGAATAACATAAGATGGATTTGGGTCAATGAGAAAGCTGGAGACAACACAAATGATATAAAAATACCTTCCCAGAAATAGTGGCAGAAAACTTCCCAAGTATGGAAAAAGAATTTAACGTACAAATAAATGAAGCATTTAGAACTCCAAACATTCATGACCAAAATAAAACTACACCAAGACATACAATAATCAGATTCCAGAAATGCAGCACAAAAACAGAGTATTAAAACCTGTTAGAGAAAAGAAACAGATCACCTATAAAGAAAAGCCCATCAGAATCACAGCAGACTTCTCAATACAGAACTTGTCAAGAAGAGCTTGGAGTGAAGTATTTCAGGTCCTGAAAGAAAACAACTTCCAACCCAGATATATGTACCCTGCAAAACTCTTTCAAAATTAATGGAGAAATAAGATCTTTCCATGACAAAGAACAACTGAAGAGATTTATGAACACCAAACCAATGCTACAAAGAGTACTAGAAGATATTCTAGACAGAGAAAATATTACCACAATTCCCAGAACAACAACAGAAAGAAACCACCAGGAAGAGCAAGCAAAAAACAGAGGGGAAAAGCAAGGAACCAACAACAGGAAAATACCATGACCAAGATAAGCCAATACATATCAGTTACAACCATGAATGTAAGTGGCCTCAATTCACCAATCAAAAGAAACAGACTGGCAAAGCAGATCAAGAAACAAGATTCAACAATATGCTGTATACAACAAACACATTTAATGCAAAAAGAAATTCATAGATTGAAAATCAAAGGATGGAAAACAATCTTCCATGAAACCAGCAACCCGAAAAAAAGCAGGAGTAGCTATTCTTTTTGCAGACAATTTCATACCAAGAATAATCAAGAGAGATAAAGAAGGTCACTACATAGTTGTTAGGGAGAAGCTTCAAGAGGAAGAGATAACAATCATAAATATATATGCACCAAAAACAGAAGCAATATAAAACAATTATTAATAGACATGAAAAATCAAATAAGCAATAATACAATTGTTATGGGAGACCTTGATACCCCATTATCACAAAGAGATAGATCAACTAGACAATAAACCAGCAAAGAAATAACAGAACTAAATTAAACCTGTGAACAAGTGGACTTAGTGGAAGTTTTCAGGCTGTTCCACCCAGCAGCATCAGAATACACATTCTTCTCAGCTGTACATGGAACATTCTCTAAAGTAGAGCATACACCAGCCCATAGAACATGCTTAAGTAAATGCAAAGGAATTGAACTACCCCATTCATATCTTCCCACAGTGCAGTGATATTAGAAATTAATGGTAAAAGAAACCACAAAAATTCCATAAACACATGGAAATTAAACAATACCTGCTTAAACAACCAGTGGGTTGCAGATGAAATAAAGGAAGAAATAATATCTACAACTAAATGAGACTGAAGAGACAGCATACTAGATCTACGGGATGCTATGGAAGCAGTCCTAAGAGGAAAATTTATAGTGGTGAATTCTCACATCAAGAAATCAGGATGAGCACAAATAATCTAATATTGCACCTCAAACTTATGGAAAAAGAAGAGCAAAACAGACCCAAAGCCCACAGAAAGGAGGAAATTATAAAGATTCAAGCAGAAATTAACACAGTGGAAACCAAGAAAACAATACAAAGAATAAATGAATCAAAGAGTTGGCTCTTTGAGAAAATACATAAAATTGAGAAACCTTTAGCCAATCTTATCAAAAGAGGAAAGAAAAGATTCAAATTCATGCATTGAGGAATGATAAGAGTGAAGTCACTACAGATCCTGTGGAAATTCATAAGATCATCATAAATACTTTGAAAATCTTTAATCTCATTCGATGGAAAACACAGACAATACGGACAGACTCCTAGATACATATGAATTACCAAAGCCAAATCAAGAAGATATAAAAATTCTGAATAACCCTAGAGATTGAAAATGTAATTATAATTTACCAACAAAGAAAAGCCCAGGTCCTGATGGATTCACTGATGAACTCTACAAGAAATTTAGAGATTTAACACCAATTCTTCTCAAACTCTTTAATGAAAATGAAAGGGAAGCAATACTCCCTCTTTCCTGGAGGCAAGTATTATCCTGATACCAAAACCAGAGAAAGATACAACCAAAAACGGGAACTACAGGCCAATCTCCTTAGTAAACATAGATGCAAAAATCCTCAATAAGATACTAGCAAAAAGAATTCAACAAATCATCAAGAAGATTACACACCATGACCAGGTGGGATTTATCCCAGGAATGTAGGGATGGTTCAACATATGCAAATCAATAAATGTAATACACCATATCAGCAGAGCCAGAGACAAAAATCACATGATCATCTCCATAGATGCAGAAAAAGTTTTGATAAAGTCCAGCACTCACTCATGATAAAAAAAAAAACCTACAAAATATTGGAATAGATGGTCTTTATCTCACTCTGATAAAAGCCATCTATGACAAACCAATAGCCAACATCATACTTAATGGACAAAACCTGAAAGTTTTTACTCTAAAATCAGGAACAAGACAAGGATGTCCATTATCACCACTCCTTTTCAACACAGTTCTGGAAATACTAGCCAGAGCAATTAGGCAAAAGAGACAAATAAAAGGAATAAGGACAGGAAAGGAAGCAGTGAAATTATCATTATTCACAGATGACATGATATTCTACGTAGAAGATTCTAAACACTTCACCAAAAGACTCCTAGAGTTAATAACAAAATTCAGTTGCATGGATGGATTCGGAGTCAATATTCAAAAGTCAATACTATTCTTGTACACAAACAACGAACTCATTGAGAGAGAAATTAAGGAAACTACACCCCTCACAGTAGCATCCCCCAAAATGAAATACTTATGAATCAATCTAACATAAAGAAAGTAAAAGATTTATATATTGAAAATCACAGTACTCTGAAAAAGGAGACTGAAGCGGGTACCAGAAGATGGAAGGATATCCCTGGCTCATGCACAGGAAGAACCAACAGAGTGAAAATGGCCATACTTCCAAAGCTGTTGTACAGATTCAATGCAATCCCAATCAAAATACCATTAGCATAACCCACAAAACTGGAGAAAACACTCCTAAAATTCATCTGGAACCAGAAGAGACCTAGAATAGCAAAGGCAATCTCAGGCAACAAAGACAAATCAGGAGGCATCACAATCCCTGACTTGAAATTATACAATGCTACTGTGATAAAATCACCATAGTGGTGCTGGAAAAACTGGCTCTCTACACGTCAAAGACTAAAACTAGACCAAGTCTATCACCATGCACTAAACTAAAGTCAAAATGGATCAAAGATCTAAATATTAAAACAGAAACACTAAATCTACTGGAAGAGAAAGTAGGCTGAAATCTTGAATACATAGGAGTAGGCACAGCCTTCATGAACAAAACCCAAAATGCACAGGAAACATTTCAAAGAATCAACAACTGGGGTTGCATCCTATTAAAAAGCTTTTGTACTTCAAAACAAATCACCAACAGAGTGAAAAGACAACCCATAGAATGGGAAAACATTTTAGATTTTAGCTAACTGTCCCTCAGACAAAGGACTTATGTCTAGAACATATAAAGAATTGAAAAAAAATCAGAACCTCCAAGTTCAAAGACCCAGTCCAAAAATGGGCATCTAAGAAGAATATATACTTCTCAGATGAAGAAATATGAATGGCAACTAAATAAATGAAAAAACGTTCAACAATGGTCATTCAAGAGATGCAAATTAAAACAACACAGAGATTCCATCTCACCCCAGTAAGAATGGCTATCATCAAGAAATCAACCAACAACAAATGCTGGGGAGGCTGTGGGGAAGAAGGAATTCTTCTTCACTGTTGGTGGCAATGTAGACTGGTGCAATCACTTTGGAAATCAGTCTGGAGATTCCTCAAAAAATTAGGATTAGAGGTCACATTTAACCCAACTATCCCCCTTCTGGGTATTTTCCCAGAAGAATTGAAAATATCATACCATGGTGATATCGTGTTTATAGCAAAACGATTTGTCATAGCAAAATCCTGGAAACAACACAAATGCCCATCAACTGCGGAGTGCATAAAAAAGATGTGGCATTTTTTTACAGTGGAGTATTACTCAGCTATAAAGAAAGATAAACTCAAGGCTTTTACAGGTAAATGGATGCAACCAGAGGTCATACTCATAAGTGAAATAAATCAAACAGACATGTGTACAGTATTGTCTCCCTAGTGTAAGAACCTGAAAGAGTAAATAAAATCTGAAAGGTACAATAGATATTGTGAAAGGGGAAGAAACTGCCCAATAGGTAAGAACAAGTGGGATGAGGGAAAGGAGAAAGGAATGAAAGAAGGAAGGGAAAAAGTATGTATGTACATATACACACGACAGCTAAGATAATTGTACTACTGATTTCTATTGGTTTATTGAAAGGAACAGTTAATGTTTAATCATTTGATCAGTCTCGCATACCTATATCTGGTAATCTGAGCAACTACTTTGAAGATAACAACATTCAGGACTTCGAGGTAGCCAAAGCACAACTAAGTCACTTCCAAAAAAGGACTTCATAACTGCTTTGGAAAGTGGCATGAATAACGGGATAAGGGTGTTCAAAGCTAGGTGGGAGTATTTTGAGGTGAATTAATGACAATACATCTCTCACTGTAATAATTAATTTTAATGTAAACCTTCACTTACGTTTCGATCACGTCTCATACATCTGTTTGCATGACTATTTCATTAACATGAGCCTCCCCCAACTAGATTGTACACTGCAAAGTTTCTAATCAACAACAGTTCCTTAGCACTCAGCACCTAGGATTTTAAAATTACTTGAAAATCTATATATACATTTATAAATATTTCAAATATTTTTAATCCACAGGCCTTTAATGCCTCTATGAGGATTTTTTTGACAAGAAAATTAGCAGTAATGTAGGGTAAGAAAAAAAGGCTTCATTTTCCTTTATTTTGTCTCCTAAAATCATTTGGTTGAAGCCTCGTAACATTTCTAAATTAGGATGGCTTGATAATAATAGCTGTCAGGCCAGGCATGGTGGCGCACACCTGTAATCCCAGCCCTCAGGAGGCCGAGGCAGGAGGATCGTTGAGAGTTCGGAACTGGCCTGGGCTACAAAGTGAGCTCAACACCAGCATGAACTGCGTAGTGAGACCCTGTCTCAAAAGATCAAATAATAATAATAATAATAATAACAATAACAATAGCTTCCCTTTCCGAAGTACCTTCCTTCCAAAGGGATCCTCTGGCTTGTAAACAGATCTCAAGGTCTCGTTTGGGGTGACTCTTAGAAACTTGCGAAGAACAAACTACGTCTTGATACTGACCATACCTGACGAGCTTTCTATGGAAACGTCAAATCTCATTGTAAACAGATGCCCAGTGTCGTTTTAAGATTATCTCATCTTCTTAACTGCAGAATTGGTGCGAAAGACAACAGCAGCCACTCTGCCTTCGCATGAACTCTGAAAAGGCGCCCTCCGAGGGTCCTGGACAACGGCATTCCCTAGGAAGCCGCGAGAGTCTCCATCTGCCCCAGTGAGTAGGGCTTACTTTTCTCAAGCATTTGTTGACCACTTGGTGGTAATTGGAGAGCTGAGCGCTGTATATGCATTAACGAACTTAGTCAAAACCTTCAGCAGGCTCGTCTCCCTGATTAAGGCAGCCAGTAATGTCCCTCGGCATCCAGCCTGGGCTGTTGTGATTACCACCTGTTTGCCAAGGCAACCCTGTCCTTCCAGGCCAGACCCAGGCTAAAGATTAGGAAAGTGCATATCGCACCTCCCCCTCGCGGCGAAGCAGGAAAGTCCAGCCCCCCAAGGGCCAAGTCTTACCCTCCTGGCTCAGCGAGGGCAGCGTGAGCAGCACCGGCCGGCCCAGCTCCCGCACGTCAGGGAGGATAGTGTCCAACATCTGCAGTCCCCAGTCTACTCCGCGCTGGGTCCCGGGCGGCTCTCCTTCCTTGCTTCCTTATAGGAAGTCTCTACTAAAGCGACTTAACCACCAGCCGCTTTTCCCCGGAGCATAGGATGTGCTTCAAAATAAAAATTAACAAAAGCTTGAATTTTTTCTATTTTTTGCTTAAGTAAATATTATCTCTCGCGTTCCTGTCCCTTGATCGGGCTCTCGGAAGGCTGTGACTGCAGATCGCTTGAACGCTGTCCAGCGCTGCTCCAAGAATGCAAAAAAATGCGCCCACCGAAAGAGTGACAGACGCTCAGAGGCAAGAGCGAGCCAGGAAGCAGAGGCTGAGCCAAGGGAAAGGAGAAGGGGGCGGAGCGAGTTGCTAGGACGCAACAAAGGCTTGCCCGGTTGCTAGGGCCTCAAGGCGGGGATTCGCCAAACGCTTAAATTGGAATTCTCCTCCCAGTATCCATCCAGGCTTGTGCCCAAACCTCTGCTGTTGTGAGGACACCTTCCTCTCCCTATCTGCACAGATAAGTGGGGGGACCTTCCTCTGGGCGCACAGTTAACCCGGGTTTCTTAAACAAAGGTTAAGCGAGCTGTGTAAACAAAGCTTTGGGAGCGTCCCCAAGATCCACACCACACTAGAACGTATCTCGATTTAAAGCCCCCTCTGGTGGTGAATTGAGAGTCTGTCAGAAAAGAAAAAGATCCCATGGCTTGTACGTACAAGTAGTGATACTTATGCTAAGGAATACTTGTCTTGGGAGAACGGTCCCCACTGTTCACATATTCTCACTTTCTGTCCCCCTCCTATCACTCCGTCCTTACCTCTCTATCCCTTTCTTCTGTATTTGAACTGCTCTGAAAATACAGTTCTGGTTAGCATTTGTTTGGGTTTGAGGGTGCAAAGAGCAGATTTTCTTTTGGAATTCATACATCTACACTATGTATCATCTTCACGGGGCAGTAATTCCTAGTGACCATGCCCCTACTCCCTAAACGCGGGCACATCCTTGCCCTCTTCGCCTCAGCCAGACCAGGATCCTGGCCTGTGATGGAAGTTCAGTTGTCAGAAGCTCCTTCTGGGGCGCAGATTGTTGAGAAGGTGACCTGTTGACAGCCAGAAAATCTGGAAGACAGCTATGCAGGGATGGCATACGCTCCTCACTGCCCCTTTTTAAGACAGAGTTCATAATGCCCAGCCCTCCACACTCCCTTGATTCCTGGCCTGTCCAAGTCTGGTTCTCCCAGCTCCCACCAGTCTGCGGCCTTCTCGAAGGCTTTCCAAAAACGCCCTGCGGCCTACGTTAGCCAAATCAACATCCCTGCCCTTGTCAGCTTACGGGTTTACAGAACAATTAAACATCAGATATGTCATTGAAGAGAAGGAGACCACCCACCCTCCTGCCTCATTTTCAGAAAATAAACTTGAGGAGTAGAGAGATACATTTAAATCCCAGCTTTCATTAATCAGGTGGCTCAAGCAGCGCAGCGTGCAGTTTACACAAGGGTCCTTGGAAATGAAAACCACAAAAAGAGCAAATGTTAGTAGGAAGAGCAGACTTTTCTAGTGTAGATTAGATCACATAGTCCTGGAATGGAAACGAATCCTCTTAACAGCACATTGATTTGTTTACATTAGGAGAAAACCAGCTGCAGCTAAAAGGGTTTCTTTTTTTTTGTTTTGTTTCATTTTTTTTGTGGTACTGGGGATCGAACTCAGGACCCTGCGCTTGCTAGGCAAGCGCTTATTCCACTGAGCTATATCCTCAGCCCGCTAAAAGGGTTTCAACAGATTCCCTGTCCCTCTGCCCTTAGAAAACCTCTCCCTGCCCAACAAGCAGAGACCAGGCAGAAAGATCACATGTATACATACACCCAGTGAGTGTTTCTGGCAAGAGAGTTTATGAGATAGGCAGCTTTACCTTGAGGGAGTGGAGAGCGGAGAGGGGGCTTCTCTAAAAGAGAAGGACGCACAAGAATAGGTTGTGAGATGTCCTGTTCTCTGATGGCTGGTACAGCGAAGTCCAGACAAGCTCTTCTAGAAGATGAAAACAAAACCTGGCCCACAGCCAATGTGCATTGTGGACCTCAGGGACCTGGGAGCGCGTGCCTGACCCATTAATTAAAAACAGTTTGAGGTTCTGTTAAAATCTGGTTTATACTCAGAGGAAAACCTGTTTGGAACAGGGAGAGAGAACGCCACTCCTGGCTACTGATGGGCTCCTCTCACGGGGAGTCTATGGAAGAGCACTGTCGCTGGGCTGCAGAGACTGAAAGGTTGTTTCTGATGCTCTGGCAATCCCCTTCTTGGAGAAAGGAGACGCTGTCCATAAAAGAGAGGATCTAAAAGCTGATCTTAGAAAATATGTAACTTTCCCAAAAGCATACCCACAGAGTTACTGGTTCTCAGTTTCAGACTTTACCCAACTGCTTTTACTATTTGAGTCTTAAGGACATCATGTTTTTTTGTGACTGAACCTTGCTCACTTGGGTATTTGATAAAGTTCATAGAGACAAGAGGTAAAAACAACAACGATGAAACAAAAGCAGTACAAAACTGGTCATAGAGTCAGGTGTGGCGGCACATGCCTGTAATCCCAGCACTTGGGAGGCTGAGGCAGGAGGATCACACGAGTTCGAGGCCAGCCTAAACTACATAGTGTATTCAAGGCCAGTCTGAACTACATACACCTGGTCTCAAAAAAAAAAAAAAAAACTGGTCATGGATTCTCTAAGTCATGACCTGATAAAATGACTGATCAGTGCATGAGTGTGTCATTATTAAAAAGCATAAACATCATGAGATAAGCAAACTATTTCTTGGGAGAGTGACAAAAACACAAGCACATAACAGTAATATTACACACTGCTATTTTACTTTTAAATGTACATATAAGTGTACTCACAATTAAATGCTGGCAAAGTTTTTTAACTTTTGTGAGCCTAATGCAAAACTCAATTGAAAAACCATCAAAGTCCTTCCAGGTTCTTTAAGAAAACTATCAATCAAAACTAGCATCATGCCCTTGTAAAACCATCCTTTATGTTTTAGCTATGTGCTTTACTGCATGCAACAATGGTTTTTCAAATTTGACTTGCCAACTTTTATAATAAGATCAGTCCAAATGGAGCCTAACTCAACCTATGTAAAACTGAACTCAGCATCCCTTCAAAGGAGCTCCTGTCTTTGGTATTCGTACACTCTCTTCTGAATGTCTTCGCCTGGCCTGGCCTGCTGAAACTCTGACCATCGTCCCAGGTCAGGGTAAATATGCCCTTTTTAAAGATATTTTTGTCAGTGTCCAAAAACAGAACTTTAAAATACAAAACTCACCCTAGAGAGCTGATCGCAGTCTGCCTGTCAGTAATGCTCTCCTGCGATCCCCAAAGACCTCGCTCGTATCTCCTTCACTGCCTTCATCTCCTCAGTGTTCCCGTGGCACTGACATCTGTTTTCCACACCAGCTTAGCAGCCTATTCAAAGAAAGGTGTAGAACATTGGTATCCACCCCACCTTGCCACAGCGTGTGGCACATAAAACATAATCAAACGTGTGTTCCCTGTACTATGTCTCCCGCAATGAAATGTAACAGACATCTCTCTTGTCATACAAATGTAAGCATCACTGATGAATTTGCTAAAGTTTTATCATGGATGCTTCTTTAATTTTCAGGGCTTGTTTCAGAACCATCAAAATTAAAGTGGTTAGTTTCTTCTCAGTAGATCATTTACTGTGATCATTTACTACGATCTACTAAGAAGAAACTAACCGCTATAATATAATAATAATTTATTATTATTTTCTGACTGCTCCTCACAAATTTAATCTGCTTAATTTACAATTTTAGTAGGATTGCTTTGAAGTGGTTCTCTAACTCTGCCTTTCTAAAGGAAATGTTTATACTAGGTATTTGGTGTTTTGCTAAAGCTGATCCTTTCTTTCCATCACAAAGTGTTAGAACAGAATTGTGTAAAAGATACCAGTATACAAAGGCATAAATAAGGATCATAGATTTTCCATTCACAAAGTGGAATGTTTCCTGCTGTGGGCACACTCCAGGTACAGTTTTATAAAGTCAATTTTTTTTTATCATTGGGCCCTTCCACACTGAATATGGAAAAGTTATTATTCAAAGAACATAGTACGCCTTTTCTAAGTTGGTTTCTTCTAATATCTGCATTGTCCAAGTACAGTCTAACCAGGAACAGCTGCTTATGATTTGTTTCCTCTCTGAGTTTGTTATCTATAGATTGGTAAAATAAAAAAAAATCAAATAAAAAAACCAATACAATTTCAATAAAAGATAAGGATAGAATAGAAAAGTAAAGTTTTGAAACCATATGGTAATTTTTTTCTGCAAATTTATTTTTTAATTAGCAGTACATATATCATAAAATTTACCATCTTAACAACTTTACATTGTTGTGTACCCCATCTCCAGAACCTTTCATCTAAAAGTTTTCATCTAAACTTTTCATCTAGTCTTTTTTGAAAAACTAAAACTCTATACTTTGTTAAATTTATATCTAAATATGTCACTTTTCTGTGTGTTACTATGAAAGGTATTATACTTTCAGGTTCAGTTTCCACTCATTCCTTACTAATATACAGGGAGGGGGTTGAATTCACACATTACCTTGTCCTGAAACCGTACTGTTCTGGTTTATATCTAGATGTGCCCTAAAGCCTCGTGCAATCATAGGCAGGGTTTTTGGAAGATGCCTCGATCATGGGGTTAATAGCTGACGTGCTGTTAAGCAGTGAGGGCTAGTTGGAAGAGGAAGGTCACTTGGGGCATGGCCTGGGAGCATTTTTCTCCCTGCCCAGCTGCTCCGTTGACTGCTTCCTGGACACCACGACATGAGCGGCTATTCTTTTGCTGTATCTCTCCACCATGCTGACCTGCCATCAAGGACAGTGAATCCTGCCATGGATTGAATCCCCTACAAACTGTGAGCCAACATAAGCTTCTCCTTGAGTTTGCAGGTGTTGGTTTCTGTGTCCCAGTGATGAGCAAAGTAACTTAAACACTTGTAATCATTTATTAGTTCCAAGGGTTAGTTTCTTGATTTTCAGTTTTTGTTGCTGTTGGTTAGGGAATTTTTTTGTGCTAATTATTTCAGACTTTCTACACAAGTTATCATTTCATCTGCACACAATTATATTTTGATCTCTTCTTTCCCAATCTGCATACTTTTGTTTTCTTTTCTTATTGGATTAACTAGGATTTCAGGTACAATATTGGGTCAAGCCTTGTTCTTAATCCTAGTGGGAAAACTTCAAGTTTTTCACCATTAAGTATAATGTTAGCTTTTAAGTTTTTTGTAGATGTCCCCTATCAAGTTAAGGAAGTTCTCCATTAGTTTTCTGGCAGTTTTCATTATAAATGTCATATAAATCTGACACAAATTTTACTTGATCGTGATATATAATTTTATTTTTTAGGTTGGATTTGTTAACATTTTGTTGAAGCTTTTGCATCTATTTTATAAACAATATTGGTCTATAGATTATTTTCTTATAATATCTGATCTGAATATTATGATAATGTTGACCTCATAGAAAGTTAGAAAGTATTCACCTTCCCTCTTATCTTCTATCTTAAATCATTTTCTATCTTAAATATTTTCTTAAATATTTGATCGAATGCAACAGTAAACTGGTGCTTTCTGTTTTGGAAAATTATATATTATGGATTCAACAGCTCTAGCAGATTCAAACCTACTTACATTGATTGTGTATTTCTACATAGTTACCATCAGCCTTTGCAAGACTTTTGTCTACCACTGTTTTTTCCATTTTTTCCAACCCCAAAGTACACAAACCACAATAAGATAAAATTTAAAACAATATTTTAAACAAATTCTAACATGCAATTCGCCTTACACTTTTAAAAATACTACATGAAGTATTCAAATGTTATCGGTCATTTCATACAGCATTCAAATGGTATCAGACATTTCATCGCTCAAAAGAAAATCCAAAGGTATATGACGATCTATTTTGTCTCTGAAGCTGGCAATATAGGTCACATGACTGAATGACCTTGGCTGGTATCAAACTTGAAATAGTTTAATAATTTAGATTTCTAAAATCTAGTGAGTGCTGGGGATGTAGCAAGCACAATTCTAAATGTTTTATGTAAATATATATCTTCTAAAGAAACTTCTAAAGTGGACACTTCGTCACTTCATTTTGCAGATGACTTAAGGAGGAGGCAAAATAACTTGATATGATCACACTCATAAATAAACCATAAACCCTGGCCACAACTTTAACCATTACACCATAAGCAGTTTTATTGTTCTCTACACACCATTACACACCATTACAAACAAGAACAACTTAGATAGTCTTAAAAACTTTTTTGTGTCTTTGGAAAATTAATGCCAATTGCTAGTGCTATTGAGATCTAAAAAACTCTGATTCTTGATTAGAAAATATTAGGTCTTGATCAGTTAAATATAAAAAGTTATGATCCCTCAGATATTTAATACATATTAGTTCATCCTTAGGCCCTAAATGAAAAAGAGAAATAGGTCACAAAATAGTCTCAAAGGATGTTAAACCCAGAACATGTATATAAATAACTTTTATATTCCATATTTAGAACTACTGTCTCATAGTGGCAGTTAGGTATCTCCAAAGTATTTTCCAAAGTAATCTGATTTCCAAATTAAAATTGAGTTGTAGTAAAAAAAAAAAAAAAAAAAAAGCTAGGAAAATATGCTAGACAAGTTTAAATAGATTACTGAGGTTCTCTGCAGTTTTTAGTACACAAAGCTGTTGTACTGTGCCATGAATTTTCAGAAATGAAAACACTACACATTTTGCTCTTTCTTTAACTTAAAACAGCACAAGTATATTACCTTATAATTTTGGAAGGCAGAAGTTCTAAAATCGAACTGTTGGCAGATGCTCCAGGCGAGGGTCTTTTTCCTGGTCCTTCTCAGCATCTACAGGCCCTCTACACTTCTTGGATCCTGTCTTCCTCTATCTTTAAGCGACAGCGCAGCATTCTCAAGTTTCTTCCTCTGACCTCTGTCTGTTCTATCAGTTAAATATAAAAAGGTGTGTTGTCACATTTTTTCCCTGAATAGACCCACCACAATGATCTAGAATAAGCTCCCCATCTCAAGATTCTGAATTTATTCACAGAATTCTCTTTTGCTACCTCAGCTAACATATTCTCAGGTTTTAGGAATTAGGATGTGGACATCCCAGGAGGGCACCTTGTTTGGGTAAGCAGAGCATACTCATTTCACACTTTAAAGGAGATATGAAAAATTAATGAAGTAGTTTTATTTATTGAATTTTTAAGAGGAGAAGAGTTTTGTTACATGGCCATACCTACTTTACAGGAGCAAAAGTGTCTTGACTCTTAAATATTGACAATAAAGTTCTATAGCAGTTTCATCCAAAATAGTTTTTTTCAGTTTACAATGATTAATATTTTTTCAATTTTTATTTTTTGCCACTACATGTTTGCAGCACACAAGGTCACTTGACACCTGCATACAACATATTTCAAAGCAGTTTTTATCCTTTTCCATTCCCCTCATTTCCCCTCACTCCATCTCTTACTCTCCTCATTGCGAAAGACGTATCTACAGCCAGGTGTGGTGGCGCACACCTGTAAGCCCAGCACTTGAATGGCTGACGCGGGAGGATTGCTATGAGTTCAACACCATCCTGGGATACACGAGTTCAAGGATAGCCTGCACTACACAGTGAGACCTTGTCTCAGAAAAAGGATGGATTTTCCTATTTCTTATTTTCTTTTATTTTGCTCTTTATACTTTGGACTTCTTGTAGAAAAGAGACCGTGTGGTATTTAAGCTAGTGTGTCTGATTTGTTAACATTATGGTCACAAAGTACAGCCCTGATCTATCTACTCTCATTTGAGAAGCAGACTCTCACCGAGGTTTAGTTCTCCCTTGTAGCACCTTAGCAAACCTAACTTGGAGCAGAGGTACAGTAGATTCCCGGACATCTTGGTATTGCAGACCTTAGCAGATTTAGGTCTCACTGAGATTTTAGCTAGATATCACCCCAGCAAGTGGAACCCCAGCTAAATAATCATGCACACATCTGAAATCTTTCTGGTTTCCATCTGCTCAGATACTCTTGCACTGAAATTAAATTTCAGTTATTTCAGAGGACTTCACTGTTGGGTGTTTGTTGTTGTTGTTGCTATTGTTGTTTTGGTCCTGGAATAAATGACCCTGGGATGCTGCCTATCTGATCAAATACCTACTAACTTTTCTTGCTGAGAGTCTGCCAAATACTTGATTTGCACTTAGAAATTGTTTCTTGCCTATTGTACTGTTACACGGCTAAAAGTGAAGTTTACAAAACAGATGTCAGTTAGACCCATTCAGTCTGTCCCACAAGCTTCCAAGGACTGACAAATTTAGGTCTCACCAACTGTGTCCCCATTTTTTAAATCATAAAAGAATGATCCTGTCTTCTTGAGAGGTTGATCTTTTTATATTCCATGTACAAGGAGACCCCACACACACACATACACACACACACACACACACACTGTCCCTCTTAACCTACAACCAAGCTGTTTCTCTCATGAGCTTATATTCAAATGAACTTGGACCACTGCTTGTATTGTTTTCACACTCTTGCACTTACCTTTCATTTTATTGAAAGCAATTTGGAATTAGTACTGAGTGAAACTTAGAACACTAACAAAAAATTGTTCTTGCCAGAGATACTTTAAGTCAAGAGCACGAGTAAGGTGATAAGGGTTCTTAAAATCAACAGGAGTTCTTGTGCTAACTGGTTTGAGTGAAATGCTCAAAATAAATTTGATAGAATTCAAGAAATTCCCAAAGAATGTAATCTCTAGTGCATTACAGAAACACTAAGAATATAATTATCACTTACCACAACAGGAGTGAGCCGGTAAGTGTTTCCTTGAGGTGGGCATACTTTCAGTAGAGTTAAGTGGTTCTTGCAGGTAAGTCTGAAAATCCTTTGGTGAAAACTGACCACTGCCGTGAAGTGGTTCGGCACTTGTCCCCTCTCCTGGTGACCCTGGGTCTGCTGATAGTGCTATACTGATCTTGGCAAAAACATTCTATTGAATTATGGTAAAAATCTACTTTTTACAAGAATGAAGATCGGGGTTAATGAAAAGAGAAAAATTCAAATATGACAAGGGACTTGGGGAAGAAACTGAACTCTCCATGAGTTTAAAGGAAGACCCGTTACAAGTTTTACTGTTTGGAAGATTCAAAGTAGCTACGTCTGCAAAAACTGCTCAAAGTCTTAAATTTCAAGTTTTAGATTACCTAAAATCTGAACAATGCCAAACAAATTCTTCCTATTACCTTTCTTTCATAAAGTGAAAGAAACCCAGAGTTTGTAGGCATAAAAGACATCTTCACAGTCTTATTATACTGAATTTGGGAAAGTTGAAATTCTACAGACCTATCAGAAGAGATAAAAGCCAAAAATATCCAAAGGCAAGAAAATCTCAGCCAATACCTGTTTTGAGTATGCTAGGAAAAAATCAACAACTATTTATTGTTTTTGTCCAATAATCCATTCTTAATGCTTATAAGTTACCCTCTCCCCCAGTACTGAGTGAAAACTAGGCAAGCAGTCTACCACTAAGCTACATCCCAGCCCTTTTTAAATTTCTGAGACAAGGTTCCACTAAGTTGCCCAAGCTTGCCTTAAACTTTGGATCCTCCTGACTCAGCCACCAGAGTAGCTAGGATAGCAGAAATGGGCTACTATACTCAGCAAAGGCACTTTTTAAATAACTTGCAACAGCAAGCAGGAACTCCAAAACAACACCCGATTTGGAGGCAGATTTATTTACATCAGTTGGCACTGACTGGGATTATTCCCAGAATATCAGGCCCTGATCTCTGTGGTTGAGGGCTTATACTGGATAAGCAAGCAGGAAGTACAGAGGCAAAATGGTTTGTCAATTGGAGATTGGTTTATACAGTGTGCATCACAGTGAGCAGCTACGCATAACAGTGACCAGCCATTTCTAAGAGACAGGAGCAACCAGAACTGGAACAGGAATTATTACCTGGGCAACTAACAAACTGAAGTATACTGGTAAGGAGGGGGGACATTTTCTCCTACATTTCCCCCTCTTTTAGTTTCCCCAGCAAATCTTTGCTGGATATAGTACATGTAATCTTCTGGCACAAGGCCCAACTATAATTTAGGATAATCTGTGCTGTGACATTACTCTGGCAAGGTAGTGAAGGAATTAATCTAATCCAGGAGAGTGTCCAATGTGTCATGTGTCCAATGTGTCATCAAATCTTGGTCAAGTGTTTGGTTGTTCTGTTCTCCTGGAGCAGCCATCCATACAGTTCAAGGCAAAAAGCATAGCTAGCAGGTGGTGGGTGGGGAATCAAGGACTGAAATAAGCAGAATCCAGGTCAGTTAACAAAAACCACAGCTAGCAAGGATGCAGGGGAGTGAGGCCTGGGATAAGAAGTCTGAAAAGACACAAAACTAAGAGGACTAGGCATGGAGCAATCCTGTGAATGACGTCCTGAGGCTTCAGACATGCGTGCATTGTCTTTTCAGAGTGAGCCTCAGAGGAGCTGTTCAGGTAAATTTTTCTAGGATCTAGGGCCGGATTTCTGAAACCTGTAGAGGTAGCTAGTATGTACCTGGGTTATATGTGTGGAGGAATGTCTACAGATAAAGCTGGTCATTCAACTGGTTACAACCTGTATGTAATTTTTATTTAATAGAGTTTTTGAGTTAGCTCTGCTACAAATGCAGACCTATGGTCAATGCCAGTGATCAAGGGTAGGCCATATCTAGGGATGATTTTTTACAGCAGGACTCCATAAACTTTTCTCCTCAGCATGGGTAGGGAATAGGAGGTCAAGGCTGGTGACACAAACACTGAAGCCTGAGCTGGCTGCAGGGGTATGGGTGCCAGTGCAGTGGTTTGAGCTTGCAGAACAAATGGCTGGGGAAGGTCTGGCTGTGATCTTCCAGGAATACCATGTTTTTAGTCAACTGGATCCCCACGGATTGCTTAGGCTTCTAGACTGGATTATTTTTCATTATTGGTGGCAGGTTTCCTAACAGCAACAGGAAGAAATTTGTTGTGCAGATCATCCCTGCAGGAGTGTTTTGGCCAAAATAGTTTTGTCCAAGGTGACTACAGCATATCTAGCCTGTTGAACTTTATTTTTAACACAGCTACTTCCATCTGTAAACAGGATGTACCTAGCATCTCTCAGTGGGTCCTTTTTTTAGTGCATCCCAGTGCAGCACATGGCACCTGGACAGTTAGGTCTCGGCCTAAGGTGAGCTTGTTGGCTTTCTTGATCAGAAGGACAGTGGATGTTAGAGCATGGAACCTCTGGGAGGTTCAGTCCGTGTCAGTTAACCTTTGAGTTCACAACTGGGATCTTTGTGAAGAGGAACTGGCCAACAGGAGCCAATTTAAGGTAGAAGAAGGCATTTTAAGTCCAAGCAGGTGTACCAGCAAGTTGTATGTGCCAGAATAGTGAGGTAATGTACACAGAGGGCAACTGAGGTGGCACTGGAAGTTTTGCAGATCTTGAACTGGCTTTACAGGCAGACATGTACTGTTTGACGCAGGTAGGGGGTGCCTTGAACAGAGCTTGATCACCAAAGGAGCGTGATTGATAGCAAGCCCCAGGAGTGAGTGCTACTTCTGGAAACAAGTCTCTCAAAATTTCAGGGTTATTATTAGCAGGCATTTCAGGCTGATATAGGCACTATTCTTCCTCCCAGGGTACAGTCAGAGTCAATATCAAGTCTGGGACAGTGGACCGGAATGTGAGGGAGGCTGGTCACATTCCACGAGAAGTATAGGGCACTCAAGCCTACACAGGAATTCATGTTTAATAAAGTGTACATCAATCTCTCAGGATCTGCTTTGGCAGAATTGTTCAGTGGGGGCTCTAGTTGGTAGCTTCAGTACCTTTAGACGTGTTTGTTGGTTTTTTGCCTCCTCCTCTGAGGTCTGTCAGGAGAGCAGTGAGGTACTGATCTAAGGCTTCATACCCCTCTGTCACATTATAGTCCCAGTTTGGACATGCTCGGGGAGGACTGTGTTCACCCAAGTATCAGATCAACCACAGTGGCAGGGACTTTGACTTCAACCAGACTTGGGCCCCACTTAAGGTGGCATTTTTCAGTGTTAAACAGAGTCAGAGTTGCTGACAGTAGGGCAGGAGGCTGTGATACAGGAGACAGAACTGGCGATGGTGGTGTCATGGCTAGCTGAGCAGCCTGGGGTGGTTGAATGTAAGGTCAGACTCAGGGTCCTCAGGCAGAACAGGATAAAGCTTTTATAGCTTGGATGGAATTTGAGAGCCTCTCAGATGGCCTTGTGGGTTTGTCTTGACAACGAGGATGGCTTTCTTACCATGCAGGACACAGTTGCATAGCCAAGGCGGGAGAGTTTTTAACCGCTTATGGCAATTGAGTCCAAGTGAGCTGGCCTTTTTTCTCAGGACTTTCCCAGTAGAAGGGGCTTATGGGAGCAACTTGCAAACAGAGGAAGCATCTTTTCTGTGTTGTTGAGAGCACGGAGATCTTGCCCAAGGTGATTAACAGTCTATCAGGCTGATGTGTGTGGCTGGATACACTTATTTTCCATGACATCTGACAGCAATGGAGGTCACAGTGAGGCAGCATGGTTGATGTCCAGGCTTGGAGGAGTCTTTAGTCTACCTCTGGGTGGAGAGTTTGCAGAACTTTCAGACTGTGGTTACCTGTCTCAGGCTAATGCAGGCATCATTTTCCTCTCAGCAAATAGTCAAAGTTAAATGTGCAGGGTTGAATGAGAGTGAGGCTGACTGCCTTGGTGTGAAGGAGATGTCCTCCCAGGCTGCAAGTTTGTGTCTGGCAAAAGGGGTGAGAGGCAACAGTACCAGTTGCCCCGGTGATGGTAACTTTTTGACAGTGGTAAGTTGAAGGCAGAGTTCTGTTGCATTGTCTACCAAGAAAGTCATAGGTTTGCCCCCAACTTTTGCAATGATCACAGGCTCTCAGTGGCCCAATTTGATAGAGCTCAGTCTGTCCTAGCTATTCAGGCCCAGCAGGATGCAACTTATTTGTCAGAGCAGATAGTATAATTTTTCCTGTCAAAATGTGGAACTCAGAAGGAAATGCTGACAGTCATCTCAGTGGGTGTTAGCTGACACCAACTGACCAGGATAGGCATGAAAGCACAAGGCTCTGGAGGGAGGGCCTCTGTGGCCAAATATAGGCAATTGGCTAGCTGGAACCAGTTCAATTGGCTGGAAGTAGGCAAGTTGGGAGCAGGAAATGAAGCTATAATTGACAACAACTCTGGCAGCCAGGGTTGCCAAGGTGGGATTCTCAGGAAGAATGGACCTCTTTATCCTTTTTTTTTTTCCCGTTTGAGACGCAGGGAGCAGTTTGGTTTCACTTTTAACTCCCTAAAAGCCCCTTTTCCTGCAGTCATGGACTATGGGTTCTAACTGGTTAGTTCCCATTCTATCCCCCTACAGTGTATGTTGTGCACCCTTGAATGATGGCACAACAAAGGATGGATACCCCTCAGAGACAGACCATTGAGATGCCCATCTGGCAGCACCCCTCAGTGAGACTTAGGTGCAACTTAGCTAAGGAGGGTAAGAGGCCTCGTTATGCCTTGTGGAGCAGGTGAGGGCCCAATCAGCCTCCATGACCAGTGCTTTCCAGCCTTGGTACACAGACAGAGCAGCCTATTGCTTACACTGTCCAGTCCACCCACTCATTTATTCAGCAGGCAATCAAGAGTTTAAATATTTCAAACCTCCTCTCCTTGAGGATAGTAACTAACAAGAACTGATCAAGCTCGTCTGCTCAAACTAAGCAGGACTGATAGACTAACTGGGGTGCCCCCAGGGGTCTTACTGAAATCAGATAGACAGACAGATAGATTCCTTTGGGTTCCAATGTGACCAGCTCAAGCAGGGAGCCAGGAATCCTCCTCCAGGCCTCCAAGGGGACTTCAGAAATCTCAAGGGCACACCTTCCCACTGGGACCTGGAGAGGTCCTTGTTCCATCCGTGAGAGCCATGACCAGGTACCAAAGAGGTTGGCACAGTCTTCCTAGCCAATGCACCAGACGCAACAGTAAGCAGAAATACCAAAATAACACCCAGGATTTGGAGGCAGATTTACGTCAATGGGCACTGACTGGGATCATTCCCAGAATATCAGGCCCTGATCTCTGGTGGTTGAGGGCTTATATTGGATAAGCAAGCAGGAAGTATAAAGCAGAATGGCTTGTCATCTAGAGATTGGTTTATACAGTGTGCATCATAGTGAACAGCTATGCATCACAGTGACCAGGTGTTTGCTCCAGAACCATAGGAGCAAATGGATCTGGAACAGGAACTATTATTACCTGGGCAACTAACTGAGGTATACTGGTGGGGGGGGGCATTTTCTGCTACACACTTACTGAACAAAACAATAAATGGTTATTAAGAAACTCTTATTAGCAATTTTAAGTGAGAAACATAATTACATATGATACATGCACCCAATTTTATTATTTTACCTCAGGTATTTTGTCCTAATAACAAGAACCTGGCTCACACATACATTCCAGGATTAAGTGCAATGGTTGATGAACAGTTAAGAACATATGTGTGAGCTAACTTCTTGTCATTAGGATAAAATACCTTAGATACAATTGTAAAACTAAAAAGAAAGTAAGTTTATTTTGGCTCACAGAATTAGAGGTTTCAATCTCTGGTTGTTTGGCACTGTTCCTTGGGTGCATGAGGTCTGCTTGCATCATGGTGGCCAGGAGAAGGGGCCAGGGTCCCAATATCCTTTGAAAGAGAATACCCCCAGTTACCCAGCCTCCTTCCACTAGCACACTTCCCAAAGGTTCCACATCCTTCCCTCAGTGCCACAGGCTGGCAATCAACCCACTAGCAGTCAGGCCTTCGGAGGACGTTTGCGATCCAAATTATAATATCTAATTTGTAAACTGATTCCAGCATCTCTAATAGGTTCTATTTATCATTACTTTCTGGTTCTTCTTGTACATGGAATATGAAACTCCCAAACTGGAAGTAAGTTATTCCACTTTAGAGCTACTATGAATTGAAATCTGACAGCTTATAATTGAAGAGAGAACCACTGTCTTTATATTGTTATAAAACATTTTCACGTTAGCCTTATAATCACTAAATGGTCAAAGAATTTTTAATTTTTGCATTTCTGTATTTTTCCATCATTTTTGTATACATATCTGCTTTCAAACACCTAAACTTTTTAAGAAGGTTTGATACAAACATCTAACTTTTTAAAAAGGTTTGATGTAATTCACATACCATACAATTTATAAAATGTTTTCAGCAGTTGTACAAGCATCAAAATTTTAGAATATTTTCATCTCCCATAAAAGCCTCATACACATTAGTTAATGTCATCTCCTAACTCCCAATACCCCTAAGCAACCACTAATCTATTTTGTCTCTAAATTATCTTTTCTGGTTATTTTCCAGTTATTTTCTATAAATGGAGTCATGTGACTGGCTTTTTCTTTTTTGTACCAGGAATCAAACTCGGGACCATATTTGTAGGCAGGTGCTTGTGCTGCTGAGCTATATCCTTGGCCTGTGACTGCCTTCTTAGACTTAGCATACATTTTCAAGATTTTGTCCATGTGGCAGCATGATTAGTACTTGTTTTACTGCTAGTAATACTCCATTGTGTGAATATACCACACTTTACACATTGGTTGATGGGTGTTTCCACTTTTGTGCTCATATGAATTATTAGCATTTATATGCAAGTTTTTATGAGTACATTTTTCTTTCTTTCAGGTACTGCCTTAATTTGGGCTACAATACAAAGTACATAGACTGGTGTATCAAAAACAAATTGCATTTATGTTCCCAATATTTCCTGTAACCCACTAGGAATTACTTTTGTCAACACCTGGTTTTCACCTCCATTCTGTACAAAAACCTGTCTTGTCACACGTGTAAATATACTTTTTCCTCTGGTGTGAGAAACCAAGTATAAATAAGGACCAAAATGTATTACAGATATTGTGAAATAGGAAGAAAATGTCCAAATGGTAAGGGGAACTGGAGAAGAGGGGAGGAGGAAAGGAAGGGAAAAGAAAAAAATGAGAAAAGATGGGAAAAAATGGAAATAAAGATTTTGTAAATAAGGAGGGGAAGAGAGGTTGAACAGAAGGTAGGGCAGTGGGAAACCATGTGTGGGCACAAATTCCTTATGATGCATGTGATCATTACATGCATCTAAAATGTACCGATAAGCTTAATTAATAAAAAAAGACTTGTTTTGTATGGATAGAATAATTGTCAAGCCAGGTGTGGCGGCACACAGTTGCAGCCCCAGCATTTGAGAAGCTGAGGTAGGACTGCCATGCGTTCCAGGCCAGCCTCAACTATATAGTAAGACCCTGTCTCAAAACAAAGAAAAAGAAAAAGGAAAAGGAGAGAATAATTGTTGAGATTTTTTTAGATACCTAAAACTTTTTTCTTGAGCTGGGTGAACTGGTGCACACATGCAATCTATTATTTAGGAGGCTGAGTGAGGAGGATCAACCTGGAGTTCAAGGACAACCTGGGCAACATAGTGAAACTCTGTCTCAAAAAAAACACATAGCTCAGGGCTGGAAGTGTAGGACAGTGGTGGAGTGCGCAATTCCTAAGACTGAGGCCCTGCGCTCAGCCCCACCACCAAAACATAAAATGTAAAACTTTCTGCCCAGTCTGTTTCCCAGAGAAGGATAATCACACACCTCCAAAATAAAGCAAATAAAGGCAACTTCAGAGCTCCAAGAAGTGACAACTGACTCTTTATTCATACTGTGCAGAACACTACTGTGTACAGCGAGAAAAGGTGGTCCAAGTCTGACGCTCACCATCTGCTCTAGAAGACCAACAGACTGGTTTAAATTCACCACCTAGGACTGCCACGGATAATCACGGCCTTCCATTCCTCTTAGCAAGCCAAGGGACTGTTTCTGTTCAGTTAATGCCTCCTGTGGTACTTCCATTAAAAAAAAAATGGACCGGTGAAACAGATTTTCACTAGGTTTTAAGTAGTTATGTGGTTATGTAAAATAGATCTAGCTGGACAAGGGGCCATGTTTTTATAGCTTGGTAATCTAGATCAGTAATCTTAAATTCGTGAGGTACACACTCTATTTATATGAATAATCATTTTGCTTCTGTTAACTGTATTGCAAATGACTGATGCTTTCTGTCCAGAGTATTAAATGCTCTATTATGCCAAGTCACAGTTCAACAGTGATAATTCATTAACAAGACCTGCAGGATACCACTAACCATTCAAAACCTGATGCACAATCCCAACCCAGCAGAGAGCAATACACATCTGAATTCACCATCACTCCAGAAGACAATGGTCTAGCCTTTCATTTTTTTCTGAAGAAAGACTAGGGGAAAACTGAAACAACTTGAATAAAGTATACAATTTTCAACACTTTAACAATGTAAAAAAGTACTAGCAGTCATAACAAATTTATCAAACAAAAATGCATCTGGACATAAAAACTGACAACCAACCTCTCTTAACTGAAAAACCTCATTAACCATAATACTCCTAAAAGTGATTTTTTCATACCTAAAAATGTATATTTGATGTTTTTGAAAATTTCACCAATTTTGGGATATTGACTTAACATTAACTACTCTAGCAAACTACCATGAAAATATGTGAAAAATTACACATGCAATTAATTTAAATATTATTGTGACTAGGCTTTATTTTTAAAAATGATAACAGCCTAAATAAAATGTTTGCCTCTGAGTAGTATCTTAAACTTATGATGAAAAAAATCACTAGGAATGAGCATATTTTCATTTTTCAATATTTTAAAATTTTTAATAAATATTTTAATGAGTTTCACAGTCCCTAAGCTGTTTCCAAACTTAGGCTTCATGATCCATTTGACTTCTTGCTTTTAAACGGAGTCATTTATTTTTAAAATACAACAAATCTCAAAATCCATTAAAAATTATTTTATTCAAATTATGTTTTCCAAAAGAGAGGGTTTTGTGCTAGTCGTCTTTGAAAGTTTTCATACCTAGAAAAGAAAAACCATGTATTTATATGAAAATTTACATAAGATTTTTCACAATGTATAGAATGACTTATCTCAAAAACAATTTTACATGATTATTTTAAAACTAAGGTAAAAAAACTAATCTAGAAACTTAATTACATAAAGATAGAAAGCAGTTTAAGACAGTGGTTTAAGCATAAGAATAGTTCTGATTAGCTTTTAAAGTGCCCACATCATATGAATTTTAGTAATTATTTATCTTCTGCAAATTAGAATTCTAGAAAGGACCCAAATTCCTTTCTCATTTCATGGATGAACAGATGAGAATAACTTGCTTGTCATATAGATACTTTGTGATAAAACTCAAACCTAAGATATCTCAGGGCTCTCCACGATACCCTTCTCAACGAAAACATCCTTAACATCCCCCAACCACCTGATTTTTGTGAAAAAAATACCTATAAAACAAAAATATGAAGAAGCTAGGGACATAGATACATGAGCCATTTGGGTTCAGAGTGCAGTAGAAGCTCCCTCATGCCGTGTTCACATTTTACTTTTGGTCAAAACTTAGAAGGAATACATCCCAAAACAAAATATATGTACAATTACTAAAAGCCTTAATAGCTGAGAAAGAAAATGCCTCATACCACTTCAGAACCACATTTGCTGGAATGAACATTTCAGATGGACTTGGTGTCATCTGGGCCTGAGAGACAGCAAATGATGAAGCAAAGTTGTAGAAGTTGTCCAGCATCTTTTGTGTGAACTGAAAGTTTAAAAACTGACAGATTAGTGGGTTATATTAAATATTCCATTTAGACTTCTGCATTTTTAATAAAAAAATACTCTTACATTAACCTGGTTTTAAGGAACCTCAGTTCTAAAACAATTTAATGTTCAAAATTAAGAGCAGTTGTAAAGTGACACTGGTGTGTTGTTCACTGGACAGAAGGGTTTTTCCTTTCAATTTTTTCTTTTATGTCCACATCTGTATCCCTATCCTCAAACCCACTCTCCTCAAATCAACCTATTTTCTCATATAAAACAATAACCACCAGGTGTGGTGGCACATGCCTGTAAATAATCCCAGCACTCAGGAGGCTGTGTCAAGAGGATTGCCACAAGCTCAAGTTTGGCCTAGACTACACAGTGAGTTCAAGGCTAGCATGAACTACATAGTGAGTCTCAGTCTCAAAAAAACAAAAAATCCCAAAACACAGTAACCATCTCTAAGAACTCCTTTTCTTGACAAAGAGCTTAAGGATAGCGGGAACAAGAGAAGAGGGAAGGGGAGGAGAAGCAGCCAATTTTTTTCTAAATCAAACCTATACATTCAGTGCTACTTACAGTAACGTTTTCCACAGAATTTGACAAGGTAATACTATTTCATGAAGCTAAGCAAGCTGACAAAATTAAGGATACTACACCTATTTTGATGAGTAGAAGGAGGAACTTGGCCTACCAGCTACTATGACTTACTGACCAATGACTGAGATGAAAGAAGACAGAAGCCAGGACAAAACCAGTACGTGACAATATGATACAGAACAAAGGAGCTTATTACTCAGGGGAAAAAAACAGAGCTAACTGTTCAAAGAATGGGTTTTGGCCAGGCATGGTGGCACACGCCTGTAATCCCAGCACTCAGGAGGCTGAGGCAGGAGGGTCATTGAGAGTTCAAGACCAGCCTGGGCTACAAAGTAAGCTCAAGGCCAGTCTGAACTGCATAGTGAGACCCTGTCTCAAAAAGACAAAAGAAAAAAAAAAAAAAGAAGAAGAAGAAGAATGGGTTTGGGCCCCCTAGCTTTCCGTAAGGGAAAAGAGTTAAGTTAAGGGCTGGAGGTATAGCTCAGTGGTGTAAGTGCTTGCCCGCTAAGCACTAAGGCCCTGAGTTCGATCCCCGGTACCGAAAAAAAAAAAAAAAAAGGAACAGAAGAGTTAAGTTAAATTCCTTTCCTACCACATATAAACATTCAAAAAGTAAAATCCAAGACTTTATAAAAGAACATCACACATCAAGAAGGGAAAAAAACACAAATTCATTTACATAAAAATGTGTCAGTACAAAAGACACAATGAGCAAATTAAAAGATAAGCAACATACTAGGACAAAACTACAGTGTATATACAAAGGACTATCATCCAGAACACAGAAAAGGTCTCATTTCAGAAAGCTAAACTTAAAACTACCAAAATACAATAAAAAGTTACACAAAATGTTAAATTCCTATAAAATAAAAGATGTTCCCTATCACTAGCAATAAGAAAATACAAATTAAACATGAAATTCAAATTCTCACCTATCAGTTTGGAGAAATTTTAAGGTTTGATAAATATTAGAGTGTGTGAACATCGATCAATATGAAAAAGAACTGACTCATTCATACAATGGTATACTGTACAATAACAAATTAGATCTATTCCATGCATCAACAGAGCAAAATCTTAAAAATAATGTTGAGTTACCAACAGCAAGTTGTACAGTATAGTACTATTTATATTCATTTTTAAAATGTGAATATGAGATGATCAAAATATATAGCAAATGTCTACATTTTTAAAAAATGTATCACAATAAAAGACACACTGCTATCAATTCTCAAAAATACTCTCCCCATCATTCCAAGCATACTTATTCCACCATTTTTGCCACTGTCTGAAGTCCTCTTTCATGAGGGTCTTTATAGGGAGTGACAAAAAATAAAATGAATGCCACTGTCAAGTGTAATCTAATTTAGAAAGCCAGGCCTGTAAAACATGATGGTATTTCCTCATCCACCTTATCCATCAGATCTGACACCAAGGAACTTCTGACTCTTCCCCAAATCAAAATGACCATGGTTTTGTAACTGATTTAGGACGTCAAGGCAGCCATGACAACGCAACTGAAAGCACAAAAGAGGACTCTCAGAACTGCTTCAGAACGTAGTAACAGGCTGGGAAAGGTGGTGCACGCCTCTAATCGCAGCACTCAGGAGACTTGAGGCAGGAGGATCACCACAAATTCTAGGCCAGCCTGGACATATAGTGAATTCAAGGCTAGCTTAAACTACACAGTAAGATCCTGTCTCAAAAACGAAAAACAAAACAAGTACCTATAATGATAGAATAAGTGTGTTTGAAGAGAAGTACCATTTTGAGAATGAATGTCTTTACCAAATTTTTAAAATTTTAAACATTTATACTTTTCAGTCATACCTTGTACTGTACGTATATCAAAAAAGAAAAATAAAGGAACTGGAAAACAAAGGATTCAACACAGAAAGGAAAGGAATTTTTGTAGTCATTCCAGAAAGAACGAAAATAACACCCTAAGTACAACCACCCTACAACCCAGAAAGTAATTAGTCCATAACAGAACAACAAAAAGGATAGTTCTTAGTGGGATAATTCTAAGAATTAGAATGTAAAACTCATCTGTTTAAATATACTGAAAGAGAATTTACATTCAGCAGAATTTGGGCACAAATTAGGCCTAGAAACACAGAAATCTATGTAAAAGAAAAAAGATGAAGCATTTACTCATGAGAAAAAATGAAAAGTTATACAAGAAAATAAACATAATTGTACTATGCATGGCCCAATTCTGAAAATTATTTACCCAGTAATAGTATTAAAAACTTTGAATCCTTTTTTTTGAGTTTAATTAAAACAATTAATTCAATTAGAATAAAATTCTATACTGGGAAAGTGGGGTATGTGTGCGCGCGCGCGCGTGTATGTGTACTATGCCATACATATGTGTGCATGCAATAAGGGAGAGGTAAAACCCATATTAACAGACAGTCACTTACAAAGTAGCACAAGAACAGTACAATCAAAACTGAATTACAGACAAGGTGACAGGGAATTAACAATGGTTGTTGTATTACATATTGATAACTTCAAAATGTAAACTCAAGAAACCTAGTATAGACATGCAAGACTGATCAAACAACTAATCATTAACTATTCCTTACAATAAAGCGAAAGAAGTCAGTAGTACAACTATGTTAGCTATCTTGCATATATATACATACATGCATAATTATGCCTTTCTTTCTTTTCTCTTTCCCCTCATCCCAGTTGCTCTTTACTTTTGAGCAGTTTCCTTTCATTTCACAATGTCTACCATACCTCCTAATTTATAACACTTTCAGGTTCTTACACTAATGATACAATATGTTGCTTACACATGCACACTGATTTATTTCACTTATGAGTATGTTTTCTAGTTGTGACCATTTACCTATAAATGCCTCAAGTTCATCTTTTTTTATAGCTGAGCAATATTCCATTATATAAAAATGCCACATTTTATCCAATCCTCAGTGAATGGACATTTGGGTTGCTTCCACGATTTAGCTATTACAAATTGCACTGCTATAAACATGGGTGCACATATATCGCTGTGATATGTTTTCAGATCTTCTGGGAAAATACTCAGAAGGGGAATAGCTGGGTTGAATGGGACCTCTAGACCTAGTTTGCTGAGGAATCTCCAAACCAATTTCCACAGTGGTTTTAACAGTCTGCTTCCCATCCTGCTTCCTGTTTCTCAACAGCCTCACCAGCATTTTTTATTGGTTGATTTCTTAATGATAACTATTCTTAACTGCGGTGAGATAAAATCTCAACATTGTTTTAATTTGCATTTCTCAAATGTCTAATGATGTTGAACATTTTCTCATGTATTTATTTGCCATTTGTATTTCTTTATCTGAGAAGTGTGTATTCATCTCAGATGCCCACTTTAGGATTGGGTCTTTGAATTTGGGAGGTTGATGTCTTTTAATTCTTTGTATGTTCTAGGTAGAAGATCTTTGTCCAAGGGACAGTCAACTAAGATTTCTTCCCAATTTGTGGGTTTTCTCCTGCTGGTGATTTCTTTAGATGTGCAAAAACTTTTCAGCAAGATGAGGTCTCAGGTGTTGATTCTTCGAAGTGTTTCCCTTGCGATTTGATTTTTGAAAACTACTGTTTCATACTGGAAATTCAATGGAAAACTTCTAAAGCAAAACTCAATGACAGATTTTTAAGTAAGCTGTATCCGAGGCAAGAAATAATAAACATTAGAAATACCCACCCCCCAAAAAAGGATTGTTTGAAAAGTGAATGCTCCTATGAAGCAGAACAGGAGTGCAAGGGTGTAACTATTTGTCTTTGTAAAACAAGTACATGTACTACACTGATAAAAATTTAAATGAAGAGCAACTAAGCAGTTAAATTAGAAACATGTTTAAACTTATTAAACACAAATGTATTACACAAGTCCTAAAATATGGATAAGAAAAATCTATATAAATTGAGAAGAACAGCTACTTAGGAAGTAAAAGGGGGGGAAAGAAGCAAAGAGCAGTGGGATATACCTTTAATTCTTTATTCTTCTTTTTAAAAATTAATAACAAGGTCTGAGGATGTAGCATATGCTTAGCATGCCACACAAAACTCAGTTCAATTCCCAGCACACAAAAAAAATTCAGGCGGAAGATTCTTTGAAGTCTTAGCATGCATTCATCACAAAGCGAATTTACGACAGGTGTTACTTATTTCATCTACCTCTCTGTGTCTATTTGTGCTTAGAAAATGTGCAGCACAGAGTAGGCACATATGAAATATTTGTGAAATATATGTTAGTCTTTATACTTTCTACGTATTTAAAAGATTTTATTAAAAATACATATGCAACAAAGAAGCTCAAAATTTAATTAATAAATATATATAATAAAAATCTTTTTACCTTTCTCCAGGGATAATTTGCCATTTGGGGGTATATTTTCCAGACAGTTTAAAAATACTAAGTAGAATACTAAAGTCTTGCTTCACAATTTGGCTTTTTAATTTATTTATTTTTAATTATTTTTTTAAAATTGGTGCTGGAGATTGAACCTAGGATTTTGCACATGCTAATAAGCACACTCTTTACCACCAAGCTATACTCTTAGACCCTGAAAAAATATTTTTGAGACCTAGACTGTCATTTTTAATTCACTCTGTTTTCAAGAGACCATGTGACAAGTCTGACTTTAAATTCGTAACAACACAGAAACATAAGCCTGGGCTGCTGACCAGAAAAGCCACCTATAAATGAACCCTAGTGCATTCACTCTCTTACTTCTACAGCACCTATTTCACTGTCCTTTTAATGTAAATTACCAATTCCTGCTTTCCTTGCAGTCTTACCTGGTGACCTAAGTAACTGAGGAAAGAGAAAGAATCAGGAGAGAGCCTACACAGGTTGTCGCCACTTCTACCAATCTCCTGTACCTTACTCATACATACAGTACACTATCCTAGCTCAGGCGAACACCTCCACATATGCTCCTGTCTTCTACTCAAGGATACTGCTTTAAGGGTTTAGGGGGTAGTTCAATGGCAGAGCATTTGTGTAGTATTTACCAGGCTTAAGGTTTGATGATCACCATCACTAAGAGGAAAAAAAGACAGCGCTTCAGTAATGCTCCACTCTCTCCAACATCATTAAATTTTTCTCTCTTGATATTATGCTAAGTGAAATAAACCACAGAAAGACAAATACAGTATTGTATAATCACAATTAAATGTGGGACCTAAAAAGATGAACTAGTAAGATCAGAGTAAGACGGTGATGGCTATCAAGGCCTGAGGGTTAGAGGGGAAAGAGAGGGAGATAATAATAGAAAGATAGAACGAAGGGAGATACTGATCAAAGAACATAAAGCTTTTGTACAGCATAGAAATTATACTTAGCGATAATGTATTATATACTTGATACTTACTGAAGGAGTAGATCTTAAATGTTCTCACCACACAAAAAATGTGAGATGATGAACATGTTAACTAGTTTGATCTAATCATTTCACAATGTAAACAGGTATCAAAACATAACCTTAGTTACATAATTATACCTTAACAGAGCAAGCAGAAAACAAGAAATGAATGCAGTGCGTATCATACTACCTGAGTGAATGAGTCAACTGAAGATACAGCAGCATTGCCTACAGGAGTCTGCTGAGCCAGACTATCCAACAATTCCACTGAAATTCCAATCTGAGCAACGGATGGAGTTCGAACAATATTCATAGCTCCGAAAGGGTGTTGGCTTCCTTCTCCTGAAAGAAATTAACATGTGCCACATATTTCAAATTTAACTTGTATCATAAAAATGGCTCTGTAAATATGTAAAGAGCCTATCATCTATACACATTAAGTTTTCTTAGGTGTAAGTTTGTCTTGTGTTAGGGATAAGGCTCAGTGGTAGAGTTCTTGCCTTACATGCACAAGGCCCTGGGTTCGATTCCCAGCACCACAAAAAAAATAAGTTTGTCTCTTTTCAGATGAATCCAAATGGCTTGTTTTTATTGTGTTAATACAGACTAAGAGTTAAAAGCTTCCCATGAGAAAAATAGTTGTTACTACTCTAAAAGTGACTAAAAAGTACTAAAGTTAAAAATAGTTAACAGAAGACAAAAGTGAGAATTAAAGACAATGCTGAGAAAAGTTGAGAAAAACTATTTTAGAAAGCCTTACTATTCTCTGATTATTCCATTATAGAAAGATCTTGAGATTGCCATTCCCACCAATAAACAATATGGGGTATTAACTAAATGCCATGGACTGTCCCACCCAATACTTGATGTTAACAAATGGACAATAAAGAAATTTGTATTCATGAAAAATGTTTAATGACTTCCCCTTTGTTCAAAACTGTATCACTGAGTATATGCCTGACTTACCACCTTCTGTGCCAGCGCCCATCTCCATACATTTTTTAATTACGTCCCTATTTAAACCCGAGGTTTAGCCTTTCTTATAGGTAGGTCTGCTAACAATCATCCATTTTTGTTTAGATGAGTTTTTGTCTTCATTTCTCCTGCATTTCTGAAAAATACTTTTGCTGAATATAGAAAATTCTTGACAGCTTTTCTCCTTCAGCACTTCATAGTCTCTAATGAGGATCAGCTATAAGGACCATTTAATGTGATGAATTACTTCTATTGATGTTTTCAAGATTCTCTTTAAAGATCTATTATGAAACATCTCAGTGTGAGGTTTATCCTACTTGGAGTTTGCTGAACTTCTTAAATGTGTGAAGTTTTTCATCAAAATTCAGAATGTTTCTGGTTATTATTTTTTCAAACACTGTCTCAGTCTTTTTAGGCTATGATTAAAAAAAAAAAACATGCCACCAATTTGGCAGCATCTAAGCTGCTTATGCTTCACAGTACTGGACGCAATCAAGGCATTCACAAATGTGGGGTCGAGAGAGAGCCATCTTTTTGCCAGAGATAATGCTTTCTCACCGCATGCTCACAGGGTAGAAAGGTGCAAGAACTCTCAACACCCTTTCAAAAGGGCACCAATTCCACTTACAAGCGCACTATCTTCATGACCTAGTCAGCAAAGGCCCCCGCTCCTCATGTCTTGGACTTTCTATCCCTCCTTTCCTCCACTGCACTGCACAGGCTGATGAGTATACGGTATACCGATGGTGTTTCTCAGATCTCTAAAAGCTCTGTGCCTTTTTTTCCCCTGCTCTTCAAACTGAGTATTTCAATTAAACAGTCTTCAGGTTCATTGATTCTTTCTTTTGTCTACGCAAATCTTCTACTGAAACTTTCTAGGTATCTTTCGTGTCAAGTTACCATACTTCTCGGCTCCAAAATCTGGTTAGTTCCTTCTCATGATTTCTATGTTGACAATATACTTGATGATACATCTTCTCTTGGTTTCCTTAGCTCTCTAAACATAAGCAAGGACTCTCCCAACTGTTAAATCTAATGCCTTTGCTTCCTTGGGGAATTTCTATTCATTTCTTATATAAGGGCCTCACTTTCCCATTTCTTCTCATAATTTTCTGTAGAACTCTAGGCATTTTGAATATTGTAAGGTGGCAATTCTAAAAATCAGGTATTTCCCCTTTTCAGGGTTTGTTGTAGTTTCTTTAATGACTTTTCTAAATTAATTCTGTACAGCCTATTTTCTTTGTCATGCACAGCCACTGAACTCTGTTATTAGTTTAGTGGTTAGCCAGTGGCTTTCTAGAAAGAGATTTCCTTACGTATCTGCAACCAAAAACTTCTCCCAGCCTTTGCAGATGGGCTCTGCACCTGAAACACACTTTCTATCATCAGCCAGGCATCACACAGCTCTGTTCTAGCCTTCACTAACTCCTGCATAAAGCCTAAAGGCCAGCCAGAGGAGTGAGCTTTGGACCTTCTCAAGTCTTTGCTGGGTGTGTACACAGCTCCAAGCATGCAAGATTCCCAGGAATGTCAGAGAACTTCAAAGCCCTGATTCCCCAAAGGTTCTCATTTCCAGATCTTCATGCTAAGCTTTTGGGTTAGTCTATTGTTTGCTCTAATCATTGTCCTTTGCTTCAAGCAGCAGTGACTACTTTATGTCTGTAATTTCTTTCCCCTCTATACTGAGGACTTAACTTCTTAAGGTCACACACATGAACAGTACGCAAATATCCTACTGTTTTTTATTTCTTATTTTCTCACTAAGTTGCTCACATTGACCGGAGATTTGAATCCTCTTGTCTCAGCTTCCAGAGTAGCTGGGCTTATAGGCATGTACCATCACACTGGACTTGTATATACGTTTTGACAAACACCCCGTTAGTCACTTTTGCACTAGAAAAGTTTCTAGTTGGAAGAGATAAAGACAAAACTTTTGAGATAGTCTTCCAGGAAATACCACAGAGACTAAAACAAGTAACTACAATTCTTTGTAAATGAGGTTCATTTTGCTCTCTGAACTAACACCAAAACTGGAGCCTGCTGGGTAAAGGCTACCACTGAGAGGCACAACAAGGAACATTAGAGTTAGGTTAAAATGTCACAAAGGTAAATGTTTCGACTGAGTTGCAGTGGCTTTTCTTGATTAAAATGCTCTCTAGCAGCTATAAGTTTTTGGTTAGTTGCTAGAGTTCTGAAAAAAGCTAATTCTGACAGTTTTTGCCAGTTACTTTGTAGGTTTTATAGAGGGATGAACTGGAGTCCTTTGTCCCACCACTTTAAAGTGAAAATTATGTTAAGTTCAGAAATGCTGTTTGTCTAACAGGCTCCAATCATTCTTCTTAATTAAACAAGTTCAATATACCCTTCTGTTGCCTTCATTTTAACCACATAGGAATGTGCTGCCCAAACGGGAAGGCTTGTCATTTTTGAATTACATCTTTTATTGAACAAGTAGTAAACTGTCTAAGACTCAGAAACATTCTGACTTTGTCTTCCTTGTTAAAGCTCTCTGGCTCTAGCACAACTTAAACGGAGTTGGGGGACATAAAAGTTTTCTAACAATCTTTAATATATATTTTCAAAGATACTCACTAGTAAATCTTACTTTCAAACTGACCCGACACAGTAGTTAATATGCGATAAGTACAAAGGCCCTTGCTTACAAACCATAAAATAAAGTACTAGGAAGAAATATTAGAAAACAATACACACATTTACAGTTAGTATTTATTTTGGATCTGAATTGATTTCACAATCCAAACATGATCAATTACATTGTATATCATTGTCAAAAAATTAAAAAAACAATAGCAGAACAAAACATCCAGCACAATCTTTAAAAATAAAACATACATTAGACAATCTCAACAACATTGCAACAGCAAATGCAGCAGCTACTTTTCTCAAAGTATCCCTCCTCTATGTAAAAGAGCCTAACATGATGCATAATTTAGAGAAAGAAGTCCTACAAGAAAAAGACATTGAAAAAAAGTTTAGAAGTTTAGTATTTAAAACACAGCAAACTACAGAAACAGGTGGTCTGCGATCACCACCACTGCAGCCCGTGCCTGGCTCCTGAGCTCCCCGAGCTGCCTGGAGACATGGAATCAGGAGGTCTGCGATCCACTGACATCACCATTGGCAGCTCAGTGCCCAGAGAACCAGGTAGACCCCACCTGCTTCCCAGGGACAGAGCAGACCACTCATGATCCTGCCACCATTACAGTCTGTGTCTCCATCCTCCATGCGCCTAGTACAGCCAGAAGAGACTAGCTCAGAAGGTCCATGAACCACTAACAACAGGGTTCACATTTGGGCCACCTGAGGTATTAGATCAGGTGGTTCATGAACTGCTGACACTGTGGTTCACATCTGGACTTTGGACGCGCCCTGACCTCCTGGAGGTCACAGAAACAGGCAGTCCGTGATCACCCCCAGTGCAGCCTGCGTCTGGCTCCTGTGTGCACCCTGAGCTGCCTGGAGACACTGAATCAAGCAGCCACAAACTGCTGACCCTGTGGTTCATGTCTAGGCTCTGCCTGCACTCTGAACTGCCTAGGGACACGGGACCAAGTAGTCCATGATCATACCACCAGTGTAGTCTGTTTCTGGCTCGTACATGTGCCCTGAGCTGTCTGGGGACACCTGAGCAGGCGGTCTGTGATCTTCAGACATCACAGTTCATGTACGGGACCTGGGAAACCTAGGTACGCTCCATCAACCACCGGAGGACCCCAGAGTGAGCAGCCCATCTTGGCAGTCACTGAGGGACAAGTCTGACCACCAAGAAAACTAGGGACACTTGCAACCTTTGCTGAGCTGCCAGGGAAGAGGGAGACTCCGCACCCTGCTTCTGGCATCAAACATGACTAAACAAAGGACTAAAATGCAATCTCAGAACTCCCCCCCACCTAGAACAAGTCTAGGAGACATCAACATAGGAGAACTTGGAAATACAGCCTGAAATTGCTGAAATGATTGCAATGGAAACAACTCCATCAGGCCATAGAAGACATCAGATCAGAAACAATCTCTCAGGTAAAAAATGAAATGACAACAATAATGAAAGAATTGCTCAACACATCTAAAGAAGACATGTATGAAAAAAAAATAGATGAGCATAGGACTGATGGAAACGTTAAATGAAAAATACAGGAGTGAACTAGAATGCATGAAACAGATTCAAAGAGATACCCAGGAAATCAAAACTTCCATTGAAAGCTGGCAAAACCACTTGAATGAAGCTGAAGATAGGATTTCAGTTCTCAAAGACAGCATGGCAGCTAATGATCGTGAAAGGAAGGATCTCTTAAAATTAACAAGGAACCAGGAAAAATCAATTCAACTGCTGCAAGACGAGGCAAAGAGAAACAATGTAAAACAAATGGGAGTCAACGAAACTGCAGGAGGCAACACAAATGACATAAAAAGAATATTTGCAGAAATAATAGCAGAAAATTTCCCAAGCATGGGAAAAGATTTTGATATGCAGTTAAATGATGCATACACAACTCCAACTAGCCATAACCAAAATAAAACCACACCCAGACATATAATAATCAAGATCTCAGATATCCAGCAAAAGAATAGAATATTAAAAGCTGTTAGAGAAAAAAAACACATCACCTATAAAGGAAAGCCCATCAGAATCACAGCACATTTCTCAACACAAACCATCCAATCAAGAAGAACTTGGAGTGAAGTATTTACAGGTCGTGAAACAAAAAAGCTTCCAACCAAGATTGATGTATCCTACCAAACTATCCTTCAAATTTAAAGGAGAAATAAAATATTTCCATGACAAAGAACTGAAGAACTTCATGAGTGCCACACCAACCTTACAAAGAATACTAAAAGATATTCTAGACAGAGGAGAAAATGATCACAATTTCAAGAACAACAGAAAGGAACCCTCAAGCAAAGCAAGCAATTAAACAGAGAGGAAAAAGTAGGAAATCAACAGCAAGTAAATACCATGACAAAGATAAGCCAACACGTATCAGTTATAACCATTAATATACATAGCCTCAATTCACCAGTCAAAAGAAACAGACTGGCAGAGTGGATTAAGAAATAAAACCCAACAATATTATGTATACAGAAACAGCCACAAACACAAAAATACTCAGCAACCTAATCTTTGACAAAGGGGCCAAACAAGTTCAATGGAAGAAAGATAGTCTCTTCAATAAATGGTGCTGGAAAAACTGGCTTGCCACTTGCTGAAGTCTGAAAATAGACCCAAGTCTATCACCATGCACCAAACTCAAGTCAAAATAGATCACAGATCTCAATATTAAAACAGAAACACTGAATCTATTGGAAGAGAAAATAGGTAAAAATCTTGAAGACACAGAGGTAGGCAGAAAGTTCATCAACAAAAACCAAACTGCACAGGAAATACTTTGAAGAATCAATAACTGGGACCTCAAGTTACTAAAACGTTTCTGCATATCTGAAGAAATCACCAGCGGAGTAAAAAGAAAACCCACAAATTGCGAAGAAATCTTAGCTGGCTGTCCCTCAGACAAAGAACTATCTAGAACATATAAAAACTTTTAAAAAATCAGCACTCTCAAATTCAAAGACCCAATCCAGAAATGGGCATCTGAGATGAATACACACTTCTCAGACAAAGACATACAAATGGCAAATAAATGCATGAGAAAATGTTCCACATCATTAGTCATTTGAGAAAAGCAAATTAAAACAACACTGAAATTTCATCACACCCCGGTAAGAATAGCTATCATTAAGAAATCAACCAATAAAAAATGCTAGTGAGGCTGTGGAGAAATAGGAACTCTTCTCCACAGCTGGTAGGAATGCAGACTGGTGAAAGCACTGTTGAAATTGGTTTAGAAATTCCTCACAAAACTAGGTCTAGAGGTCCCATTCAACCCAGCTATTCCCCTTCTGGGTATTTTCCCAGAAGAAGTGAAAACCACATCACAGCAATATATGCACACCATGTTTATAGCAGTGCAATTTGTAAAAACTAAATCATGGAAGCAACCCAAATATCCACCCAATGAGGAATGGATTAAAAAGTTGTATTTTTTATATAATAGAATATTACTCAGCTATAAAGAAAGCTAAACTCAAGGCTTTTATACATAAATGGTCAACTAGAGACCATACTAATAAGTGAAATAAATCAGATCTGCATGTGTAAACAATGCATTGTTTCACTAGTGTAAAAATCCAAAAGTGAATAAAATTAGGAGGTATGGTAGACATTGTGAAATGAAAGACAAATGCTCAAAAGTAATGAACAACTGGGATGAGGGAAAAGAGAAAAAACAGGAAAAATTACTTTTATATGTATATACAGGAAAGCTAACATAGTTGTACTACTGATTTCCGTCACTTTACTGAAAGAACAGTTAATGTTTAATTATTTGACCAATCTTACATGTCTATTTGTTTTCCTGAGTAACCATTTTGAAGAAATCAATATGTAAATACAACATTGTTAATTTCCTATCATCTTGTCTGAATTTCAATATTACTTGTATTGTGCTTGCATTGTTCTGTTTTGTAAAAAAAAACACAGAAAACTAAGATATTCATTCTACATGTTCCCTATTTTTAAATTACGTATATGGCTGAAATGGGTCATTTTCTCTGAATACAACTGTTCAACCATTTAGGATGACATGGAATGTATACATCCATCTTACAAACCTCTTGAGATTCTTAATAGGTTCTAGCTTATGGTTACAACTTCTTGTTCTTCTGGCATCTGCACTATCAAAATGGAATACCTGGGAACTGGACAGTTTGAAACCTGCTATTAATGGCTTATAATTTGTTGAACTAAAGATCTTCATCTTGTGCGATCCCTAATTTGCAAAAACATTTTTATATTGACATTCAACCCAGTGATTCTTCTCATTAATATACCAATTTCCTTCTAGTCACCTTTGTCTACACATCCACTTTCAGCATCTGTTTACTTACAAACCATATCTACTCAAATCTGAAGCACAAATATGAGATAAAAGAGTACCAGCAACCATCCCTTTCCTACCAGATGAAAATATTACAAAATACTACAGTAATTCTTTCTTCCTAAACAAGTAAAATACCACATTTTCTTTTGGTCCTTATAAATATACTGTTCAATCAATCATTTATTTGAGAAAATTCAGAACTGATCATCACCTAAAGATTCATAATCTGAGATTTGCTTTTAGGAGCAATTTCACCACTATTCAGTGTAGAATATCATTTTGTATTTTGTTTTCTGATTTGTCTAATAATTTCCTGTCAATTTCTTTACCATTAAGAAAAAAGTATAAATTCCATACAATGTTTTAATAAAAGCTAAGAGCAAACAAGATGTACCCTTTCAAATTTCATGAAAGAGGGCATACTTCATAAAGGTCCAGAGGCCAAATCTGGCCCACAGCCAACTTTTGTACGACCTGGGAGCTAAAAATGGGTTTTAAGTTCTTAGAGAGATTTTTTGTTATTGATGTTGTTTTCCGATACTGAGAAATGAACCCAGAGTCTTCACATTGAGTTGTAGCCCCAACCCTTATTTTAAGACAGGGTCTCATGAAGTCACTAAATTGCCTAGGCTGGACTGTAAAAGTTGTGATCCTCATGCCTCAGCTTCCCTGTGTGCTGGTATTACCTGTGTGCTTTCTATAGCTCAGTGAGAAGCCCCTGGATTCAAACCTCAGTTAACACACACAGTTGTTTAAAGAATAAGATGCCACAGAGACAACTGAAGGCTGTAAAGTCTTAAAATATTTACTACCTGACCCTTCTTTAAAAAATGTCCGCTAGCCTCTCCCCTAAGTAACTTCATCATTCTTCCACTCTCCTTACTGTTTTGGCCCGATTCCTTCCAGCATAAATGAGAATAACTGATGAATAATGATAACACAAGGTGAAACTATGAGGTGCCTAATTTACTTTGAAGTCCTAAAACATAAAATGTTAGCCTTTTATAGCAAGAAAATTCCTCAAAAACTCTACTAAAGTAGTCCTTCATATAAATATATACTCTCTTTGTTTATGCAAAAAGTGAGTTGGACAACTATTTATTCTCCTAATAAGTATAATCACACGTGAAAGTGCTACAGATACAATAAAAAATATTTGTAAAGCTCTATGTGCTTTTTTACATTGTACATCTGACCTACTGTCCTACTCCCCCACCTGCTCTTCCAATCTCCGCCTCTTCTGTTTCCCACTGTCCATATAATTCTCCACTGAAGATGTCACTGGAATTCTCCCTTACTCAGGCACTGAATCATTTCCTGCATGTCTCTTGAAACACTTTACAAATAGTTAACCTACAGAGAAAAGGAAAGTTTTAAGTTGAACTTTGTGTGTATGAAAGAGTATGTGCACATGGCTTAAATGAACTTTTGAAATACTATATGATATCTGTAAATATTTACCTTTGATAAAAAGTATTTCAATAGTATATCAAAATTTGTAAATATTTATCTCTACCAAACAAATGCATGGAAATACACATATTTATACCTAATTATTTTCAGTTACTTATTTTTGATAAAAGAACCTACTTTCTTATAAAACTCAAAAATCAATTTAAAGCATAATTTAGAGGAGATTATACTCACATCCCTGATATATCACAAACTAAAACTTCTTAAAGTTGACCTTACATGGGATTTCATTTTTCATAGTTGTTACAGGCTTTTGCAGATGTAGAAGTTTTTGTAATTACAAACCAGTATTCAGTGCACTATCTGAATACTGAAAGGAATGTCAAGTTTTCTTAAGATTCACACAATTTAATACTACTAGGACTATATACCATTTAGAGAACTCTAATAAGACATTTTAAGAAAAAAACATTCAAAAAGAACTGGACAGTACAAATACAAATATAGAAATACTTAGGTATGTGTGGAAAACGGATTTCTAATTCTAATTAAGGGAATTTTTTATGTTAATGAAATGGTCATACATCAGAAAAGCAGAAGGCCTCATGTGTAGCTCATACCCATAATCTCAGCACTTGGGAGGCTGAAGCAGGAGGATCACTGTGGGTTCAAGGCCAGCCTGGGCTACACAATGAGTTCAAAGCCAGCCTGAGCTACACAGTGAGACCATGTCTTAAAAAAAGAGGGAGGGAGGGAACGAGGAAGGAAGGAAGGAAGGGAGGGAGGGAGGGAGGGAGGGAGGGAGGAAGGAAGGAAGGAAGGAAGGAAGGAAGGAAGGAAGGAAGGAAAAGGAAAAGCATACCATTAGACTTCTTGAGAAAATTAAATATGAAGTCCGCTGAGAAAATTCTCAGGACAATGTGGACATGATCATAAAACACTTCTCTGAATCAAATTAAGTCAAAACAAAAGTGAGTAAATAATCATTTTACCTCTACTGTTCAACTTGAAATTTCAATTTGGGGAAAATATGTAATGTATCCGTAATAGAGCTTTTTGCATGGCTATCAAAAGCATCAAGTTTAGTACCGTTAATTCAAAATAAACTACCAAAATGTGTTTGTCCTAAAATTTTCGTCATTATATTCAGAATTTCATGAAGGGAACTAAGAAAAACTGAAGATAAGAACCTACAAAATCAACAAATTTGATTTTATAACTGTCAAATACAAATGTTTACTTCTATAATATTAACTCAGATAACAGTGTACAAAGTTAACAGTGCATATTATAAGCCCTGGAGGAACTTCTAAAAAATTATTAGGAATATACCTTAAAAAATGAAGATATGTAAGATTTTAAAATACTCAACTCAAAAGAATGCAAAAACAGAGAGAGAAAAACAGAAAACAAAAGATAAAGGAACCATACAAATAACTTAAAGCAGTAATGTACTAAACACTCCACTTAGATTGACATTTAACTGGGCGCGGTGGTACACATCTGTAACCCCAGCACTCAGGAGGCTGAGGCAGGAGGATAGTTGTAAGTTCAAGGCCAGCCTGGACTACAAAGTGAGCTCAAGGCCAGCTTGAACTGCATAGTGAGACCCTGTCTCAAAAAGAAGAAAAAATATATTATTCAAAAGATTGAGGTTCTAAGAACAGTTCGACTCAGTCATAACTGTCCTGATGTTCTAGGCCTTGTCAATATAGTCAAGCTTAAACCCCGAAGCTTAAAAGAGTATTTCAAAGGTACTCTACATGTTGTGTTTTGTTTTGTTTTGTTTTGTCTTGAGACAGGGTCTCACTATGTTGACCAGGCTGGCCTTGAACACGTGGTGATCACCTTGCCTCAGCTTCCCGACTGCTGGGATAACAGGCATATACCATAGCACCCAGCTATGTTTATATTTTAATAATGCAATATTTCCTACTCCAAATACTAGGTCTAATCTTTTACATGTAAATGAGGAATTCTGATACTTTGGACATACAAAAAGTGCTTTGCACAATTTACTGTAAAAAAAAAAAAAAAAAGCCCAAAACATTTTAAAACCACTGTCTATTTTAAACTCTTTTAAGTTTCTAATAAAGCATTGAGCTTTATCATCACAAATGTTGCCTTGACAATTTGTTTTTGTGGATAAAACAAGCAAGAGCCATATTACAATGGAAATTATTAGAAACTCTTTTAAAAAGCAGAATAACATCTTATTATCATAATGGAAAAAAATACTTTCCCATACTAGATGAAGTATTATTCTGAGATTAGGTTTTAGAATGTTTTATCTAACCCAACAAAAGAAAATATCTCACTGTAAAATTATTCCTAAAATTAGTTATAATAATTTGATTGACTCACTTTTAATTGCTGAATTTTCTCCAGGTTGGATGAAATAACACAATAAGAAAATGTCTAGGTTCCTATGACCCTACAGTGTCTCCGCAACCTCTTAGATGTCACAAGAAAAAAGGAAAGACAGTCAAAGGCAATGCAAAAAGACAAGAGAAAGCACTTTTCACTGTTCTCAAAGCATCTCCTTCAGAAAACACAGTGTTGATCATAAAAGAAAAGGGATATTGTGACCCCTATTCCAAGCTCAAAATGCTGGCAAAGTTGCAGCAAAGATAAGGAAAAGTACAGAAACTTAAACTGACAATTTAATTGGTATGTCTCAAAAAAACAACCAATGTGCTCTGGTCTACTGGCTGGTGACCAAGATTCCAATATTCCCCTTAAAAGATCCCAATATTCCCCTTAACCAGTGAACATGAGTCTGGTTACAAAATAATTCTATCCAACCTATCATTTTCCAACTAGGGTTTTATTAAAAAGAAAAACAAAACTATAAAACAATCTCTTACATTTATCTATTTCCTTTTAAAATCAATATATAAGTACTCATGTATGTTTGTATTTTACTTTAACACAGAGCAGCTTAAGAGTTCCCTAGTGAATATCAAGTGAATTTGCTAACTGATGTTCACAGAAAATGTGTTCATGACTTTCTTTTAAACCAGCTGTGCTGCTAGAACCACTGCATAGCCATTTGCCAAGATAGACACTTTGCACTACATACAAAATGTAATTCAAATTAGATTGCAGATATAAATGTAAAATCTGTAACTATAAAACTTCCAGCAGAAAATTCTTATAACCTGGAATTAGCAAAGATTTCTTAGTTACAACAGTAAAAGCACAATCCAGAAAATAACAAAGCAGAAATTTATCCTTCATAAAAATTAGAAACTTGTAGAGTAATAAAAGATATAAGAAGAAAAAGACCAGCCAACGACTGGAGAAAAAAAATACTTTAAGTCACACATCTGATAAAGAACTTACATGTACATACAAAAATGTATGTATATAGAAGTCTCAAAATTCAAAATTAAGAAAATAACCCATGTTAAAAAAAAGGGCAAAATATCTGAACACATTCACCAAGGAAGGTATAGAGCAAGCAAAAAGACACAAGAAAAATGCTCAGGATCATTAGAGAAATGTAAGATAAGACATCACTACAATAAAATGATGTTAAAATAGAGCTAAAAGTGACCATCCCAAATGTTGACAAGAATGTAAAAGAACTAGAACTTTCATACACTGCTAGTTGAAACATAAAACAGGACAAGTATACTGGAAAATAGTTTGTTAGTTTCTTAAAAAGTAAAATATCTAAGTACCATTCCATCTAGCCTTCCCACTCCTCCATATTTACACAAGAGAAATTAAAGCATATGTCCAAAGAATTGTACAGAAATATTCACAGCAGCTTTATTTTTGTAGGCCTAAACCTAGAAATAATCCAAATGTTTGTTACCAGGTAAATAAATTGCAATATATACATGCAATGGACTACTATCTAGCAATAAAAAGGAACGAACTACTAATACACAACATGATTAATTATGCTGAAGAAACCATGCAAAAGTACATGTCACATGATTTCATATATATAAAACTCTAGAAAATACAAAAACTATTTTATAAAGACAGAAAATATATCAGTAGTTGCCAAAGGTGTGGGAGTACATAAGAAAAAAGTGAACCAGTGAACTTTTAGGAGCAATGTGTACGTCCCTTATTTTGATTGCAGTGATAGTTCCACAGGTGTTAGGCAGAAGTTATCAAGCTGTATACTTTAAATATGTGCAATTTACTACATGTCAATTATATTTCAATAAAGCTATTAAAAATTCCTAATAGCAATGTAAATTTTCTTTGGAGGATTTAAGATAAAAACCATGAAATATGATTATCTGGCTTAAGAAGCAAATTGAAAAACTGAAATTGGGTCTTAAGAATTCCAGTGGTGTGTGATTACTTAAAATACACCAGATATAAATCAAATGCACACACATCCATCATTTCACATTTGTTAAAAGAACTTTAATTACCTTGTATGTTAGAGAACCTTATACTAGAGAAAATCAACTTATGTTTTGAACACTCATCTACAAAAACGAAGAACTGAGTATTTAACCTGCCTTTTCCTCTAATTCTACCCTGAAGCTGAAACAGATACATAATAACGTTTCTCTTTACAATGAATCAATGAAATAACAACACTAGAATATCATCATTTTGAAACCCTACTGAACTACTAATAAAGTAAGGCACTGCATATAAATGGCTAATATCACAAAAAAGAGAGCTAATTATGTGTTTTGATGAAAGAATACATGATTACCTATTATAAATCTGACAAAAACATTTTAAAAAATCAAACAAAATATGACCAAATCTCTAAATTCAACTAATTTACTAGGAAGAGAATATGTTAAACCTTTGATTTTTATAAGATATTTGAGAAATCTATCAACCGAGATGTAAGGACTCTAATGGATGTTAAAACTACATAAACACAAAACTTTTGAGACCACTGGAAACACGGCTATTGATCACAGATGTTCAAATTGATATTAAGACTTGGGCTGGGGATATAGCTCAGTGGAATAAGTGCTTGCCTAGCAAGCGCAGGGTCCTGAGTTCGATCCCCAGTACTGCAAAAAAAAAAAAAAAAGATATTAAGACTTACTGTTTGGTTTTAGGTTAATAGTAGCATAGTTTTTTCTGTTGTTTTTTTGGTAATAGAAATCGAACTCAGGACCTTGTGCTTGCTAGGTGCTGTCCCACTGAGCTATATGCCCAATCCTAGTTTTTTTTAACTGAGAATCTCAGTGAAATAACATCTGCAAGCTGGCCATTTTTGAAGCTAAGTGATGAGCATAATATTCCATTTGGTCTGATTTTATATATTATATATTTGAGTTTTTTACAATGAAAAGTCTTTAATAGTAAGATATCAATTCAATTTACTTTGGTTTTTTTGTTGTTTTTTGGTGCCAAAAATCGAATTCAGGACCTTGCACCTGCCAGGGAGGTGCTATACCACTGAGCTATATCCCTGGCTCTTCTAAATTGAGTCACTTTGTAACTACTTTCTGCACCTAGATATAAAAATTCTAATTACTGATTTGAATTTCTGTATTGATAGTATATCTATTCAGAATGTGAATTTATTCTTTTTTGGTCGGGGGGGGCACCAGAAAACAAACTCAGAACCTCGCCCTTACCAGGCAGGCACTGTGCACTGAGCTAAATCCCCGACCCTCAATTTATTCTTGAGTCAGTTTTGTTTGGTAAGTTCTCAAGTGTTTCCATTACGGTTCATTATCATACTATCAAATAGGTGTGTGACCCCAATGTGTTAAAAATTACTTAAATTCCAAATGAGTAAGTATACATACACCTTTTCATGATTCATCTCTATCCTTCTCATATACTCTGCCTTGTGCCATTGGGAGCACACCATGCCTTCAAGTTTTGCCTTCTATTCCTATTTCATACACCTAGAAACAAATGCCCAGTAGGTCTCTCATAAGCCTGACAAAGTCCTACGTGTCTACCCAAGGGCACCAGTAACTACCCCCAACTCACCCTAAGGAAACTGCTCATCTTTCCATTCTCCTTCAGCAATTTGCACAAACACCTACTATTACGTTTGCTGTTCTAATTACTGGCCTACAGAAGTATGTTCTGTAAGAATGAGTTATTTTAGGCAAGAACTTAATCAGTATCTTTAAATTCCCACAGTAGATATCCATATAAACATGTCATTTACATGTTGCCTAAATATACTTTCCTTAAACTCTATCAACAATTTGTATAACATAGACCTGTATTTTAAGAGTTTTCATGTATGTCTTCATCTACTTTTAAGTGAGCCAGACATTCAACAGGAGTAAATGGCACCTATCTAATTTCATTCTCAAGTTTCTTCACAACATACCTTAAGTATCAAAGCAAGAATTATATCCTTGCAATGTCAACAGAACCAAAATAAGAACTTGAGAAATCAAATTAAGAGTTCAAAATCTACTTATTTATATCATTCATACAAAGTACTGGAAATTGCATCCAAAGCCTTCACACTAAGCCCTTTTTATTTGAGATAGGGTCCTGCTAATTAACCAGACTAGGCTCAAATCTGTGATCCTCCTGCCTCAGCCTCCAGAGTAGCAGGGATGATAGTCATGCACTACATTGCCCACTTCAAAACTTTTAATGAAAGTAAAGATTCACTCCAATTCTACTTCCTGTACAATTTGCTCTAATTCTACTTCCTGGACAATTCACCTGGTTTATCTATTCATTTAAAATACAGATAGGCATATTATAAGTTATGAGAAACTCCTTTTACTATTTATTAAAACACCAACTAATTCAGAAAAATCTGAAGAGAACAATACTGAGTGTTGTTCTCAGGTTTCAGGGGAAGAAGGAAGGAGTGAAGAAGCCAAAGAAGCCTTTTACTTGCTATTATTCAAACGTGTCTGTATGACCTGCTTTTCAAAACATAATGTTATGCACTATTTTAGCAATCAGAAAAATACAATGGTTTAAAAGCCTTATTTCTTTCATGTTATTTAAGAAAAGGTTTAATTATTCAACTATTATTCTTCTTACCAGATTTAAGACCTGAAATTTTGAAGATGGCACTTGGTTTCCCATTTGTGACAAATCCTAGGAGTTGCCATACTGGCATTCCATTTGAATCAGGATAGGAAAAGTAGACAGATCCGCCCATTCCCTCAGGAAATGGGACTGTTCCCAGCATAAAAACCACAACATGGTTGATATTTTCATAATCAGGCAAGTCAAAAACAAATTTATCCTCTGCCACTTGCTGTGCAGCTGTTTGCACCTAGAAAATAAGAAACCTGTCTTAGTGCAATAGTTTGACGAGGTTCTATAAACCCATACAGTATCACTATAAACCACCACTAGCAATTATGATCACCATAGCAAATATAATGTTATGTTCATCTGACATTTTCAATTATGAAACTTAAATATGCCAGGAAGTATTAACTTTTTAATGTATTTATTTACTTAGCAGAGCTGGAGCCTCACACATGCTAGTGTGCTGTATCATTGAGTTACTGATTCACACATTCCCAGCTAAGGTGGAACCAAGATATACTGTACCTTCTTTAGCCCAAATTCTGTGAACAAGTGTCCTTTTCACAGACTATTCAGCACCATGGTTCATCTGCATTTTGTACTTTTGGTTGGTGATTTTGTTTTTAAAATGGCCAAGGTTTATATGCTGGCAAGTGTTTCTAATTGCAATATGACTGTGAAATACCTTATAGAGAAAATTCATGCTAAATTTTATTCAGTTTTAAGTTATAATACTGCTGGCCCATGAATTGAATGTGAATTAATCAACAATGCATATTAAATGTTTTTAAATAAACAGAAGCATATATGAAATAAATTATCATAGAATCATCAAAAATGCTGACTAGCTGGGCATGGTGGCGCACGCCTGTAATCCCAACACTGGGGTGGGAAGCCTGAGGCAGGAGGATCACCGTGAGTTCCGAGGCCAGCATGAGCTACAAAGTGAGTTCAAGGCCAGACTGAACTGCATAGTAAAACCCTGTGTCCAAAAAAAAAAATAGAGAGAGAGAACAAAGCTGTGACTATAGCTGTGGATGTAGCTCTGTGATAGAACACTTCACTAACATGGTCAAGGCCCTCAGTTCAATCCTCAGTACTGCCAAAAAAAGAAAAAACTGTGACTAGAGGATCTCAGGGTGATCACCCCCCGTACTTTCCAATTCCAGTGTTCATAAAGATTTTAGAGAAGGTAATTACTAGTATGACTCAGGACCATACCTGTATATAAAATACACAAATTCTGACACTTGGGAACTTATATACAGCTTTACTGAACTCATTCCATGATCTAATGTTCTAGAAATAAACAGTAATTTTTCAACTGAGATCTTATCCCAGTGTGAATAATCTACTTTCACAGAATTTTTTTTTCCATTTTTGGAAGAATATTAATAATGCTATTTCATGGCATTAACAAATACTTCTTAAATTGTCAACTTAGTACAGGGCACCAGAGGGTAAATCTGTATTAACAAGCTCATCCTCTTGTGTACGTGCTGTAAAGCACTGAGAATTGACCTCAGGGACTTCAGCACATTCCCAGCCTTTTTTTTTTTTAAAGACAGGGTCTCGAGTACTTCTAAATTCCTCAACTGCTGAAGCAGGACTCCAACTTGTGATCCAGCGGCCTCAGCCTGACACTACTCCTTAAGAAAAAGAAAGTACCTCACTCTTTAACAAAAAATTTCAAAGAATAAAAATTACAGTGAAAACTTTAAATAACTGCACTTTTCTGCTAACAGAACTTTGAGACGACACTAGGTCTATTCACCCTTCATTTTGATTTATGCTCTTTATTTTACAGGTGCTAATACTACAGAACTAAAGAACCAACACCTCCCCCCCCAAAAAAAATCTTGAAGAAACCTCTATAGAGATTTTCACCACAGAAAGTACATGTTGGGTAAAGAGATTATGCTATCATTAAATTCCCTTTCAAGTTTGACTGACCTGATACATGGATTCCGTACAGCTTTTTATTCTTTAAAAACACATTATTTTAATATCATTCATTGATGACACCCATCTGAGTCCCGCACTCAGCGCAAATTGGTCCTTTCCTTTTCCAAATACACAACAGCAGCAAACTGGCCAAGGGAGCTCACGCCTGCAATCCCCGCTACTGGCGCATCGAGGCCAGCCTGGGCAATTAAGCAAGATCCCGTCTCAAAATTGTACAAAGGGAAGTGCTGGGGTGTTGCCAGAATGTGCGATGGAATCCCTAGCACAGCCAAAAACAAGAGAGGAAGGGGCAGTCCAAATTTCTCATCAGGATTACCGACTACCACTGTCCCCTCCCAGTCACTCAAGAGACAGTAAACTTTGAGGCTAGTAGTTTTCGTGGTTTCTTAAAATTAGGTACAGAATACATTATTGAACGGATGAAAAACCTTCAATAAAGGGGACTGCAATATTTAACATAGGGAAAAGAAAAAAACTCCAGCAGGGCATGCTGGCACGCGCCTGTAATCCCAGCACTTGGGAGGGTGAGCCAGGGGGATCGCCAAGAGTTGGAGGCCAGATTGAATTCAAGGCTAGCCTGAATTACAAAGTGAAAACCTGTCTCAAAAAATAAAAAGAAATAAAAAAAGAAAATAGACTCCAAACTCCAAGTGAAAGGAGTCAGATTTGAAAATAGATGTCTATGTTGCTATGAATGCAAACAAGATTAGCCTTCCAGATTATCCTTAAATGTTCCTGATACTGATGACATTTAATTCGAATAACCTGGCAAGGCACTTTATCCTTTTGACCAACAAGAAAACACTGTTCGCACCCTCTTCCAGTCTCTCAAAGAGGTCGTACCTAAATTCCAGCGTTTTTATCCGCCAACTTCCAATTTCATTAAGGATATTTTTACCAGGATCCTTACAAAGGTGCCTAAGCAGCTTCATCTTTGACAGTTTGCTACGGACTAGATTAAAATCCTATGTTTACTTCTAACTCACGTCGTGAGTTTAGGCGAGCATTTATACTGCCGGGGAAGGTTAAGTTCCTCAACTGTAAAATGACAATGAGAATGACCGTATTACAGTTAACGAGGGTGAAGTCTTAAGTATCAAATAAGGGTTGCATCCGAGGTTGAAATAATACTGAAAAAAAAGGCGCTGCACTCAGCCCAGTACTTGACACAATATGGACCCTCCATAAACGGCAAAAAATACTGCGACTACTATTCGAGTATATCTGGAGTCGGAAGAGCACCCCAGCGCCCTGCCCTGCACTCCACACACGCGGCCGGACAGACATCAATACGCTTCCCGCAGTCTCCAGCATCGGCTCGCCGACCCTGTTTCCCGGACTTCGCCCGCAGCATCCTGAACCCTTCCACATACCGCCCGGCCCCGTCCTCACCAGCCTCCCCGCCACCAAGCAGCCAAACATGGCGGCGGCGGCTCCACTCGTCAGGGGCCTGAAACCAGCGGCTAGGAATACTGTGGTTGCTACCCTAGTGGAGCCCGAGAACCTTCCAGAATTCGCGAATGAAGAGTCACCCTCTCCACTTCAAGGCAACAAGGAGACAGGGAAACAAGGCTGGCGGCGGGAACGCCTCCTGACCCATGACCTGTGACCCTCCTTCCCTAATCAGCACGCCTCAGGCAAATAGTACTTCCGGGGCTTACACACAGTGTCCCACTAAAGGAGGGCCGGCGCCAGGAAATGACTACAAGTACCATAAGGCTCTGGGCTGGCTTCCGGCAAGGAGAGCTACGAGGTTTATGCTGGAGCTGGTAGTGCCAGCTTTCCATCCTCACAATCCAGAGCCCAAACTGCAAAGTATCGCACCAGGAGACCTCGCCCAAGTCTGTGTGACATTTTAGAGTAACAGTATCAGTTCACCATATGAATTAAGTACTATGTTTTATAGGCAAAGAAACTTATAATTCAGAGTAAAAAGGCCCCAAATCTTCACAAATTAAATGTTGGAGACTGAAATGAAGTGGTGCTAATTGCATGGTTTTCTGCGAAAGTGCTCAGAAGTACTTTTAACAAGTTTTGTTGTACTTAACAACTTTATAGTAGCTGCCGCCAACTTTCCTCATACATTTGCTATACAATTGTGACAAAAGTATTTTAACATTTTCAGTGGTCCATTTGCAAAATAAAAATAGTAACTGTACCTATCTCCTTCCATTTCTGGGAGGACTAAATGACTTTGTTTCACTTAGCACAGTGCTTGGCCATACTTACTTAGTAGTTTGTTGCAAAGTATCTTCCTTCTTCATGTTTCATAGGAACGGACATGAAGTACTAATTGCCACCTATACAGTACTCATTCTCTCACAGCTTCAATTCCCTTTCCTTTTACAGAAAGGAAGAGGGTCTTTGCCTAGCTTTAACTGAGTCTAGGCCACCAGCCATAAGCAGATGTATCTTACCAGCCCAAGCTGTAAACAGAGCAGAATTTGAGAAAGTCCTGATGCTCCAGAAGCTCTGACCCTCTTTACTATCTCAGGCAGTCTTTTGAGATAGCTGAAGCAAAAATGAAGGAAAACTTCCACCAGTGTCTTCCAACTCTGTACCTAAGAAATCCCAGAACATTAAGCCAACACATTTATGTCTCCTTTTTCTGTTCTTAAAACTGGATTACAGTATTTACCTCCTAAGGTTGTTACAAAGGTTCTTAAATTTTCAAGTACACGAAGTAGCCAGAATATAGCTAAATAAAATGGTAGTGTTCAGCATTATTGCCTTTTGAAATCTTCCACTTCTTTATACTCACTTTGTGCCTTATGCATACTTGATTCTAAGAGCAACTTATACTGTGCTTTTCAACTTCAATATGCACTTGGTAATTTCTTACATACTCCCCCCCAGTTTTCTTTAGGAATCTTTCTATATAACTTCCCTTATATAGCAGTTTTATTTCACAGACTCAGAACTGGCTAATTTAGAAGTTTTCAAAAGACAGTTGTTTATTTATTGTCCTAGTCTTTGTTATGTGGGATTTCAGCTTTTTCTCCACTTTACTGGTAAAGTGTCTCAGCAATAGTAATTTTCCTACTGACCAAAAGTTGAAACATTATTTTCAGGGAAGTAAAACTTGCTTCACAGTTTGAAAGGGAACAGTATCAAATACTGGGTAAGTACACAATATCAAACAATTTTATAAATACATGATTTATCAAAACAAAACACTGCTAATCTTTAAAAGCTACAAAATTCAGGGTTTTTTTAACCCTGTCTCATTTCATTTTACCTTAACTAATAACTTGAGCTTCAGAACTATGGTACTTCTGCTTTCTAAGTACTCAGAAGCTTTACGACAGTCACTCAGGTTCCCTCACGCCCTCTGCTTCAGGTTCACCCTCCACATGCAGTCCTGGTCTTCAGCCTCTGGGATCTTTTTAAAATCTACAAGTCAATGTAGTGTACCTTGCATCTGAGAAAAACAACATCATCACTGCAACTCTCAACCCTGTGAGATCACTCATCCACCTTACCCCCTTTACCAGTTATATCCCTTCAGAAGAGGCAGCAACTCGTAACTTGGCAAACTCTCCATTAGTTGACTCACTCCATTTAAATTTTACATCCTCTCATCTTCTGTTCTAAAAACATTTCCACTAAAGTTACTAATGGCTGGTGACAAATCTAATGGCAAGAAAACATTAATATATGTTCTAACTCTTAACAAATTTTAAACATACAGTATGTATGAAACTATCACAGAAGAAATCATTAAAAATATGAAACATAAGACATACAATCTCCAACAATTATAAATGCAGTTTAGTTGTGGAGCCTATACTTCATAGATTAAGGGCTTTCTCCAGTTTATAAAACAAAAAAGGTAAGGCACAATTTTATTACTTTCAACTTGTTTTCATTACAATAAAATAACTGAAACACAGCTTTACAAAAATAAATTTTTATTGAAAGCAGTAGAGTCTGAGCAGGAAGACAATACAAAGAATGTAAACAATGTAAACATCACTACATTCAGCTCAGCCTGATTGATGCTGAAAACAGGTCTAAATGCTCTATGTGCCCTTACTAGCAAGATACATTAATTCTATTTTACACAGACAACACACTCTAATTTTGGTTAGGAAAAAATATTTTATCGAAGTCGATCCCAACGCCAAATACTGGCATCATCACAAACAGCTATAAGAATGCTGCTATCCCTGCTAAAACTGGTTTGCCGAATAGCAGCACCACATTTATGATGAGTCAGTGTTGTACATCTAGGGAGAAAACATGACAAGAAGTTAAATGTCATACATTTTATCTACTTAAAGGAGTGACAAAATGAACAGATGTTCCAAGTTTCATAAAAAGCATTTGAAACTAGAAATCTTCACTAGCGTTCCACCTCAAATTTCATAAAATCTGTGTGATTATAAATTCAAGAGTCACCACAAATTTGTGTAAGACAAATACCTTGTCACCAAGGTACTCAGGAAATACAAGTCATTATTGAAATTAAAACATTTCAGCTCTGAAATTTGTAAATGTTAAAATGATTTAAGGATGACACTGTAAATAACAATTATTTCCTCTCTACTGGCATAAAAGTTTGGAGAAAAGAGTGAAATTTTGAACACTTTAGAAATTTCAAAATACTTACTTGGCCTTATGAGGATCTTCTACTTCTAAATCCCAAACATAAAGTTTGCCAACCTGATTGCCCAGTGCAAGCATCTGCATAAACATATTTTTTAAAACATCAAATTAATAAAATCACCTCAAAGACATTCAATCAATCCTAAGACATTTTCCTTCAGAAAAACCTTGGCTTCAGCCTCTGACTGTGCTCTTGACTATTTCTTTGCATCTTATATTCCTGATTTGTAAATAGGAGTAAAAGCAATTAATATTTCACAGGTGTCTTGAGTAAAAAAAGATGTTCTGCAATTTTATGAGCGGTTCTACACTTCAGACTGTTAGTATGGTAGTCTCTTATTCTGCCTTAAAGAACTATGACAAAAGCTGTGGAAAGCTCTCCCAAAATTTTCTTACAGAAATAAATCTTAATTTATTACTAAAAACGCTTAAAAACACATTCATTTTACACTTTGGGTAATGAGTATTTTGTTTCTATCTTCTATGCTAATTTTTCTAAATTTTCTTCAGGAAAAAAGCTATATAAGAAATTAATACTCCATTCACTAAAAGATTAAAGTCAAATGTAACATGTACCTTCCACCATTGATACTTAACTGCCAGTTTAAGACAAGCACTGCAGACGGTGGGCAGAACCCATAAAGGTGGAACACATAATATCAAAGGGCAGAGTAATCAAAACATCAAGATAGTCTTAAGAGGAGAAAGAATAGAAAAAGCTAGAATCACAATGGTCTTTAAGTGAAATAATTTCAAAATGTAAAAATATGCTGCTACCTTTTGCCAGAAATCCATAGAAAACCTCATGTACCAAATGTCACACTGGCTGTAATCAAATCGCCCAAGAATAGTCACATTAGACTCACTAGGTTTAATTTTATCTATATCATCTTCCATTTTGCCAGGTTTCCAGCACACAATGGCATTTTCACAAGACTAAAAGAGAAAAATGAGAAAAATAAGTACTAATTGCAGGCTTGAATTTTAAAAATTAAATACAAGATTCCATCATCATTTTAGAACTATAAGCTCAAAGAACATGTTGAATCCAGTGATTTACATTCATCTTAATTTAGAGTCAATGTCCATTCTTGAAGACAAGAAATCTGATTATCAATAGAATTAGACAATACAAAACAATTACATTTAGAAGAGTCATTTTGGAAGTCATAATTTCTTTCCCAAATCAGAAGTTCAGCTTTAGATACTCTGGCACCCAGAGATTTGCAATATTTCACAGCAAAGGTACAATTACAAACACATCATATTAGAATTCACAGATTCTCATAATCTGACTCATTTCACCAGATTCACCCTTTCCCAATTTCCCAATTCATTTCTAACCACTAGAGACTCACTTTACCTTTTAACTACTAATTCTTCCTCCACATACAGTTGCTGTCTGTGCCGTGTGGTAGGTAAATGCTAAACAGGTACTACAGGAAACATGAACTCACTGAAAGGGCCTCAGCAATCAGGTTATAAACGGGGCAAGAGGACACGTAACAGCAGGGGTTTACTATCCAGAGACTGATACAAGGATGGGATCAAATGGGCTGTGAAATTATACTTTGCCTACCCTGTACCATTCAGGTTTGTATACACACAGCCTTCTATTTAAAGAATAAAGAATATAAGGATAAGAAAGTTGCCAAGCTCTGGGCACTATTCACGTTACTGTCTAGGTGAGTGGTTTTCCTACTCAAGGACTTTTGGTGCTATGTCTGACCTCTAGATGATAGAGGCCAGAGATACTGCTAAACATCTTATGAAGAACAGGACAGCCACTCCACCCCAAAGTATATGGCCCAACTTCAACAGCACCAGGATTTAGGTACCTCAGTGCAGGCAAACAAGAGCCCTACAGTTTTACATGACAGCCTGTACAGTCAGAGGGGACAGCTCCACAGCAGTCACAGGCACTCAACCACAAGGCCGCAGAATTCTTTCTTTACCTTTTTTGACTCCCAAAATTGTTATAGGTTATCTGTTATACAAGTTCTTAACTGCAAAATATCTTAAGACTTTACCTAGTTTGATGATTCTTGACTATGTATACTATGGGATCAAGAACCTTGGCAGTTTTCTCAACAGTCCTCTTAGCCCAGAGCCTACTGATTCTCAAAATCTCTAAGGCAAAAAGCAGAATAATTATAAAACAGCTCTTCGTGTACTTCTTACTAAGGGGACTGAAAAAGGTTTTGTTTTTGCACCAGCGGTGGGGGATGGAGTGCAAGGAACTGAACCCAACAAATACAGTAGGCAAGCATACTACCACTGCACAACATCCCTGGCCAAGAATGTTTACTTATTAATAAGACACCTTTCAGCAAAAAACACTAAAAGCATAAGGAGGTAAAAATATAAATGGTGGGAATACACTAAAATAGATTGGCAGAGAATATTAAAAGAAAGACCCAACTACATGTCATCTACAAGAAACTTTCATAAATGTAACAATGTACATAGATTTTTAAAGTAAAAGGTTGAGAAGTTGGGTATGGTAGGCATGCCTATAATCCCAGCAGTTGGGAAGCTCAGGCAGGATTACCAAGAGGAGTTCATGGCTAGCCTAGGCCAGCCTGAACTAAACAGAGAGAACTTGTCTCAAAAAAACAAACAAAAAAATTAAAAAGAAAAAAGTAAAAGATTCAGAAAAGATTACATAATGAGAAATCTTGGGTCAAGCAACCAAAATACAATATTTGTATGTATCTAGCCAGCCATGGAACTACAAAACATGTAATAGAACTGTCAGGATACTGAAAAAGCCACAAATATAGTTGGGAGATTTGATCACTTGTTTCTTAATAATTGACACAGACAGAAAATCAACAATGACACAGAAAAATTCAACACCACCACCAACCAACAGTATCTTTTTTTTACAGAATACTGCCTTCAATAGCAAAATGTATTTTTTTCAATCTCCCATGAAAAATTACAAATTCTCAAAAAAATTTAAAAGAGTAGATCTCAATAATCTAAAGCTTCATTCTTAAAAGCTTATAAAAACTGAAACACATCAAAGAAAAAACGAGATAGCAATAAAATTGAAAGCAAAAACTAATAAAACATCTAAAAACTGCTCCTCTAAAAGTTGGTTCCTTGAAAGAAATCAATAAAACTGACAGGCCAGTAGCCAAGAATCTTAAAAAACAACTACCAATTTCAGGAATGAAACAGCTTATTGCTGTAAATGTAACAGACATCCTAAGATACCAAAAGCGAACACTACAAACAACCGGCTACGTGAATTTTACCTTAATGGAATGGACCAATCTTCAAACAGCACAAACTGCCACAATATCCCCAATAAGTAGTAGTTAATTTGAGTAACCCTGCAACTATAAGGCAATTTAATCCATAATTTAAAAATCTCCCACAAATATTTCGAGGCCCAGAGAGTTTAACTGGAAAATTCCACCAAGCATTTAAAAAACTTAATACTAGCTCTCTCTATACAGTCTCATCTAGAGATTGGGAGAACACTTGCCAATTAATTTTATAAAGTCAGTGTTACTGATACAAAAATCAGATAAAAACAGTATCAAAAAAGAAAGCTTCAGTCCAGTATCATACTTCATAAATGGGCCACAAAAATACTTAACAAAATGTTATTAGCAAGTAGGACTCCACAATATGTAAAAGGCACTATAGAGCATGACCAAGTAGATTTTATTCGGAGGATACAAAACTGGATCAATATTCAAAAACTCATCAATACAATCCACTCTAGTAATACATTAAGAAAAAGCACATGGTTATTTTAATTGATGAAGACAAAATACATCCAGTAATGAAAAACTCTCAATGCTCAACTTTCTCAAACTGCCAGAGAGTAACTACAAAAAAAATATAGCTAATATACTTAGTTGTGAAAAACTGAACAAATCTGCTCTTAACACTATTATTTAACACTGAACTGATATAACAATTACTCCCTGTGCAACAAGAAAAATAAAAAGCATACAAATTAAAAAATAAAACTATCCTTATTACCAGATGACACAATGATCTACATAAAAAATCTCTAGTAATTAAAAAAAAACCACCTCCTACAATGAGCACCTTTAACTAGGTTGCAGGATTTTAAGATCAATGTGCAAGGAATTACATTTCCATATACTAGCTATGTATATGTGGAAAATAAAAATACAATTATATTAGCTCAATACTTCGTTATAAATCTAACAAAGCATAGTAGGAGTGTTATACACTGTAAAACACTGATGATAAAGAACAAAGATCTAAATATACGAAGACATATTGTTTGCATACTGGAAGACTCAATGTAAAGATATTAACTCTTCTCAAAATTATATATAGGTTAAACAAACTTCTAATCAAAAGCTGCCTTCCCTCAAAAACATCCCAGCTAGATTTTTTACAAATCTGCAGTTTTTCTAAAACTTATATGGCAAACCAGAAACAGCCTCACATAAGTACAGCCACAGAACTTTTGACAAAGGTGCAAAAGCAGTTCAGTAAGGAAACATGACTGTTCAAACAATGGTGCTGAGGTAATTAGACATGTATAGGGAAAAAACATTAACTTCAACCTGAACCTCATACCTTATACAGATATCAACTCAAAATGAATCATACATTTAATGTAAAACAGCAGTGTAAAATTTTACAAGGTAACAGAGAAAAGCTTCACATATACTAGGGCTCACTGGACAGTTCTCAGCCACATCAAAAGCACCACCAGTAAATTTTATATAATCAGTAAATTTCACAAAGATTAAAGACATTTCTTTGTGAAAGTCCCTTCTAAGAGAATGAAAAGACAAGCTATACACTGGAGAAAAACATGTGCAAAGAATGTAACTGACAAAGAAATTTGTATTAGAACATATTAAGAATTTGCAAAACTCAACGTTAAAAACAAAATAAAATCAACCCAATTGGAAAAAAAAAAAAAAAAAAAAGAAAATGAGCCAATGATAAGGAGGGATGTCACCAAAAAGGAAAGATGGACGGTAAGTAAATCACATGAGAAAGATGTTTGACATCACCAGCCATCAGGGAATGCAAATAAAGACCACGATGATATATCACCACATACCTATCATAACAACTAAAATAAAAATGAAAATACCAAATGCCAGCGAAGACTGAGAGGAATCTGGATCTCTCACACGTTGCTGGTTGACAATGTAAAATGGCACAGTCACTGGAAAAATAGTTTGGCAGATCCTTAAACTAAACAAACTTAACTATGACCCAGCAATTGCCCGCTAGGCATTTATCCCAGAGAAATGAGAATACGTCCATGCAAAACTCTGCATGTATTTAACTGCTCATTAGCACCTCTTTTTCTTTGTACAGTCCAAAACAGGAAACAACCCAAATGATCTGTAACAGATGACTAAATATACTGTGACAGTAAGGCTGTGTCATGGAATGCTCCTTAGCAATAAAAAATACTGATACAAACGAGTTGGATGAATCTCCAAAGTACTGAGTGGAAGTAACCTGAAAAGGTCCCAAACTGTAACGTTCTTGAAATGACAAAATTCATATAAAATGACAAAAAACTATGCACACACCTTATAATGTCAATTTCTTAGATTTGATACTATATTAGTTAATAAGACATAACCATCGAGGCAAATTGGGTCAAGGTCATACTGAACCTCTGCACTATCTCCAACACTTCCTATGAGTCTAATTATTTCAAGATTAGAACCAAAACAAAAACCGCCAACAGTGAAACTATAACCATAAGGAAATAAATTAGGTTCTGCCCTAGGAAACACAGTGTTCTGAAATTCATGTCAAGAAAAGAAACCAGATAGCAATTTCTCCATATTTGACAATTCTTAAAGATCAGGTGTTATTGAAAACTGGGTTAAATAACCTTAAGTTATTGCAGGCTGATAAGGCCTACAATCTCCCAAGCAAGTGGATGGCGAAGGTTTAAATAAATGAGACAAAGAAAATGGTTTCAAAGGCTCCAGGAGGAACTAACTCTCTTACAGCTTACTTTCTGAGTTTGCCAAAGACTTCTCTGGGTGGCCCGTACTTATTTGGTTTTCAAACAAAAGAAGTGGAGACTCAAGAAAACTCGGGAATCTCTCAGGACCTTGACAGAATTTTCCCAAGTACTAAATTACGCCAGTCGGGAGAACTACCTTATCTTTGGGCTGGTACTTATTGTAGGAATGTGCAGACTGCAGCGGCAGTCTCCTGTGGCTAAATGGAGTTGGAGCCAGACGCCCTCCGTCAAGGTGTAACATCACCAATTTCTCTAAATTACTAGCTTAAAAAATTATACATAGTCACCCCTGAACATCTGTAAGAAAATGGCTGCAGACCACCCTTCCCCATACCAAAATCCGTGAATACTCAGGTCCTTCATATAAAGTGGCGTCGTAATTACCTATGTACTCTCAATCATCTCCCATACTCTAAATCATCTCTAGATTACTTACAACACCTAAATCAATGTAAACAGGAGCTATACTGTACTGATTAGAGTGACAAGAAGAAGTCTGTACATGTTCAGTACAGCTACAATGTTTTGAAAAAATATTTCTGACCCACTGGTTGTTTGACTCCAAGGATGTGGATAGCTATGGAAGGCAGGCTACATCTATATCCGTCAACCTGGTAGAGCAGGGGTGGGCAAGTAGCAGCCTGTAAGCCAATCCAGCCACCTGTTCTTGTAAACAAAATTTTATTGGAATCAACATACCAAAAACATCTGTTGACTTTAGTTACCTGTCACTTTGCAACGTCAAATATCAGAGGACAGTATCACCTCCTAAGCTATAGTTTTCTTCTTACGGAAGCACAACGAAATATAATTTATTGGTATGTTTTGTGCCTAAAGTAAGTTTTCAATCCTACTAAAATAAGACTTTTTTTGAAGGCTATCTACTACCTGCTATGCATTTTAACAACTAAATCCTCACTCCCTGCAAAGTTATAACAAACATGAGCAGGCCTCTAAATACATGCAAATACACACACAGGAAGTACAGCTTAAATGCAGTTTTTCCATACCTTCGAAAGTATCAAATCGCCTAACCATCGCACACAATCAACATAATTCCTATGTATGTCTCTGGTGGAAAAATCAGGAAAATGGATTTTCTGGGAAATAAATGGCCTGAAGGAAGAATGGAAATAAAGTTAAAAAAAAAAAAAAAACACTATTTTTGGAAGAGGGATTTATAAACTTTTTAAAAAAAAAAAAAAAAAAAAAAAAAAACTTTTTACTTCAAGATTGGAGACTGAACCCAGGGCCTCATATGCTGGTCAAGTGTTCTACCACTGAGCTGTATCCCCAACCCAATTTATAAAGCTTCTACATGCTCTTTACTATATATAGCCTTAAATTAATCCTAAGCAATGAAAAAGAAATTTGATGACAGAGATGAGAATATCTCATACATTTATCTACCTACGCTTACTCTTAAAATTAAGCACAAGCTGTCTATTAAAGTCAACTAATCTCAACTATTTCAAGACAGTCATCTTTATGGGAACAATGAACATCATTCCAAAGTCTGCTATAAATTTCAGATGAGAGTCCTGCCTTGAGCAGTAATTTCTGTAAATGCTGCAGAAATCTGACACGAAGACTTTCCCAAATAATGTCTGCATTTAGGAAACAAAAATATAGCTCCAGTTTTTCCTTACAGTTATTTGTGAGATGACAATAAACAAGATAAGCTGCTACCAATTCTGGATTTAATGCAATTCTGGGGTTTTTTGATGCTGATGATCAAACTCAAGACCTCTTGAAAGCTAAGCATTTACATGCTCTATAGCTGAGCTACCTCCTCCTCCCTATCACCCAGGTTTTACACTGAAATAACCATAGGTGTATGATACACCATGAATTACCTTAAGCAATTTACATGTCCTGTTTTTTGTAAAAAGCATGTTGGGCTGCATCATCTCCAACAATCCTTCCAAATCAAGTTCTGAGATCTTTTGTTAAAACATTAAAATGTTGTAATTTGATGCAAATTTTTAAGTCATAGTTACATTAAGTGCATTTTATAGTCAGTCAAGCACATGTTACAACCTCTCTCAAGGACAAGACCTGCTTAACTCAATGTTACTTCTCTGTAAACAGTGAAATGTATAACTTGTGTTGACTCTAGCATTTTTTAAAAATGTTTTAAAAATACAAATTTAATGTTGTTAGCCCCTGGCATTAGAAACCTGAACATTCTACTAATTCTTAAAAACCACTGATGTCTGCTGAGTACACTCAGATATTTACTGAGGCTGACAAATTTTACTAACAATCTATTAATAATCTCTCTTGAAAACCAGAAAATATTTGGGAAGGTGAGGCAGGAGGATTGGCAAGAGTTCAAGGCCAGTCTGGGTTACAAAGTAAGACCCTGTCTCAATTTAAAAAAAGAAAGAAAACCCGAAAATTAACTCTAGCTGCTTGCTACGACAAACATACGGAGTAAACAAATGCAGACATACGATGTTTACCATGAAGTGTTAATGACAGCCTAATAGATTTTTTTAAAAGACAGTCACTGCATTAAGACTTGAGGCACTGAGCTACCTCCCTAGCACATGTGTATTTTTATAAAATTTTTGAGACAGAGCTGCTCAGGCTCCACTCAAACCTGGATATCCTCTGGTTCAGCCTTCTAGAGTCCTGGGATTACAGGATTCAATCCCCAGAACCACCACAAAAGTAAGTAAATAAATAAATGAATGAATAAATAAAATTGGGATGTCTAAAGGTTTTTAAACTCAGTGTTAAGGGTTTATTTAACTGCATATCTATTTAACAGCACAGCAAAGCATATTAACTGTTACCTGTTAGTTTTATTTGGATTATAATCATAAGATTCTTTAATTGCATTCATCATTCTCTTTGAATTGATCCTCCAAAGTTTAAGAGAGTGATCCATACCACAGGACATTATTTTTTCACCCAAAAGATCATAATCCTGTATGTAAAACAGAAAAGTTTAAAGTATATAAATTACAGTCCCAAATTATCAAATTTTCACTGGATATAAAATACAATGAAAACTATAACTACATTTTGGGTTTGTGTATGTAGGCTGTAACACAGTTTACTAATTTCAAAATTTTAAGTTTTAATTGGGTTGTCATAACCAGAGTATATGAAAGTTTCCTAATATGGAATGCTTTCTTGCCTTCTTGGAAATTACTTGAATTTAGTTTTATTTACTCAATTATATTTAAATATTTATTTTGCTTAATTTTTAAAGTAAGTCAAGTGGGGAGGTAAAATAATTATTCTAACACAAAAAGCTGAACAGTTACACTTGTCCAGTAACAATAAAAGGTAAGATTGACATTTGTATCTGAAACTGTATCAGTCTTCAAACAGCTCAAATTTTACTTTATCTTATACTGGTAATTCAAAACATTTCAGTTACACTGGGTTTTTTTGTTTTGCTTTGGGGGGTTTTATTTGGTCTTTTTCAGCGGGTCTCTCTATGCAGTTCAGGCTGGCCCTGAGCTCACTTTGTAGCCCAGGCTGGTCTTGAACTTGCAACGATCCTCCTGCCTCAACCTCTCCAGTGCTGGGATTACAGGCGTGCACCAACACACCTGGCTTACATTGGTTTTTGCGTTACTTTTTAAATGAGTTAAAAATCTAACAGACTGTAATATATTTTTTATTTGCTTTTACTGAATTTTAATAGGTACCTAGCAGATAATTCATTATAAAAACCTTATTTCACAGACACTCAGAAGTACTGTTTAATCTAGTAGAAGGCACACAAAAGAGTAATAAAAATCTCACCCATCAGTTCTTCTACTAGTGAAATCCTCTATTAAATTGTGTGTGTGTGTGTGTGTACACATTCTATCTCCTGTTTTCTTTTTTTTTTTATCTTTTTTTTGACAAGGTTTCACTATGTAGTTCAGGCTGGCCCTGAACTCACTTTGTAGCCCAGGCTGGCCTTGAACTTGCAGGGATCCCTCCTGCCTCAGCCTCCTGAGTGATGGGATTACAGGCATGAGCCAACATGCCCGATCCTGTTTTCATTTAATAAACAGTAAAGAGTTTATTGAAGGACGATTATTTCCTATACTAATCTAGATATTTTGCATTAATCCAATTCTTAAAGTTTTACAAGAAATTGAGGCCTGGTCTTTACTAAATTCACAAGTCTAGTTGCTGCTACTTCAAATTATCTCACTGTCAGTGGCAATAAGACATCCTTAGAGCCAGACTCTAATTTAGAGTTCTTAAAAGGACAGTACACTCGGCTTTCACGCACACTACTGCCACTATAGAAAATTCAAGCTCATGGATATGATTCTCAAAAAGGCACACAAATTTCAACTGTAGCATTATTTTAGCACCTTCAATTAAAATGCCATGGTCTCAAAATATGATGCCCCTTTGAGTAATAGAAAAGTGAAGGATGTACTATACATCGTTACTAAAATCGATCAGCCCACATAGGACTTTAATAAAGAAAAAATACTGTACAAAGCTAGAACTTGACAAAAAATACAATAAATGTGTTATAATACATTAACATAAAGATATTTGCATGTCTTTAAAAATAATCAACTACTGGGTCTTGTACAATACTATGCCAAAGAAAAGAACTGAAAAAAAATTATATAAAACTCAGTGTAAGCACAAGAAAATATATCCTAGAATTGGGTAACTTATATTGACTTCAAAATAAAATGAAAATATTCCCTAATGGCTAATTAGTATAATTTTTTTTTCCTTTAGTAACTGAGAAACAGCAAAAAAGTTGGTGATTTTAGATTAAAGGAAAGGAGTAAGTTCACAGTACTCTGTAAAAATCCAGGGCTGAGATAGAGAAAGTATACATAATACTTTTGTGTGTGGCTTTTTGAGACAGTCTCACTATGAGCTCAGGCTCCTGACTCAGCCTCCCAAGTGCTGGGGTTATACATGTGCACCATCCCACTCAACTCTAAGTAACTCTTAATGAACAAAAAGCACAAGTCTTGACTTGCTCCATTTCTTCACCTGTTAAGAATAAAATCTTGTGTATCAAACATAAAGGAAATGACTGCCTGGTATGCTGTATAAAACAAACATGTTTTCTATTCAGGAAAGCATTCTACACGAAGTTTTGCATATACATCAGCCTCAAGGTCACTATCCTATAACTTACAGCACTTAGCACTTCATCTCTGTGCCCTTCTACACCTCCAAATATTGCCACCAGGGTGTCCGTCTGGATATTCCATAATCGTAAGGCATGATCTAGCATAAACATACAAAAAAATTAAGATGAATTTATGACATTCAGTTTTCTGTAAACTTTAAGTACTTCCTTAAATAATGCACGTTTAGGACTGGGCATATAGCTCAGCAGCACAGTGCCTGCCTGGCAAGCACGAGGTCCTAAGTTCGAGTCTAGATACCAAAAAACAAACAAAAAAATACAAAACAATGAAAGTTTAATCTTGAGTTATAAGACTAAGAATGAAACCCATATTAGGTAGCCACTTAAAATATTTGTATCAAATGTACAACAAAATATGTGACTACACTGTGGCACCATTTTACAGTATGACAGCCCTCCTTTGGTGAAGTACAGCTTTGCAGCATAGCACGAAAGCTGTATGCACACGTGTCTGTGCGTATGTCTGGGTGTGTGCAGCTGTAATCTGGACAATCTTTTTTTTTTCATTACTTTTGAGGCCATGGAGATTCAAGGCAACCAGGAATCCACACCACTGAGCTATAACCCCAGCCCTATTGTTCTTTTTTACTAAACATTAACAAACAATGTACAGCAAAATATGTACAACTTAAAATAAAACAATGTTCATACTGTAAATGAATATTAGCATATTATATAAATAATCCCAAGGGGTAAAGTACATTATGTGGACAGTGAAAATTAACACTGTTGTACAAGTCACACACACACACACACACAGAGCCCTCCAAGGATTGGTAACTAACTTTATGTTTAGCATTTGGAGGATGTGCCAGACTGTGTTTTCAAAGTAGTTACATTTTACATTTCCACTAGCAATGTCTGAAAAAGTTCCAATGCTTCCACATCCCAGTTTTGAGTAGGTGTGAAGTCATCTCAGGTGCTTCTGAGTAGAATTTGCTTTAAAATGATTTTGAACAGTGTGCTCACTGCCATGTGGCCATGTTCTTCAGAAATACGAGTACTTACAACTTTTGCCCACTTTTCCGTTCGTTTTCTGTTTATTGTTGAGCTCTCACGTTTCTTGATATAAATCCCTCGTTTATTATGACTTGTATTTTTCCTGCCCATGGATGACCACTGCAGTCTGAATCTGGAGGGTCCCCTAAAGATTCACGTGTTGACACTTGGTCCGCAATGCAATAATGACCAAAGATAAGGTTTTGGGAAAATGGTTGTAGCATGAAGGCACTGACCTTGTAACAGGTTAGGCCACTGATGAATTCGTAATTTGATGGGTTACTGGGAGGTAACAGAAATTTAGGTGGGACCAAATTTGAAGAGAGTGGATCCTTAGCAGCATGATCTTGGGGACTATATCTTAAGCCCCTTCTTTTCATCTGCTATGCTTCCTTTTTGCCAAGAGCTGAGCAACCGCCTTAGCCACAAGCTGTTACCATCATCATTTTCTCTCTTGCCTTAGGCCCAAAGCAATGGAGCCAGCTGATCAGGGACTAAAACCTCTAAAACCATGAGCCAAAACAAATCTCCTTTAATCTTCTCTGTTATTTTGTCATAGTGATGAAAAGTTAATACACTTATCTCTCTACTTTTTTGATGGTATTATTTACAGCAAAATTCCTTTTTGAGAAATACATTTGATTCTTTAAATCCCCTTGCTAACATAATAATGGAAGATCCTGGTTAAAGTTGTGATGTTCAGACATTGTAGCCTACTCATACAGGAATATCTAACCCAACCACAATTATTAAGAGACAAAGAAAATAATCAGCAGTTTCAAGAGGTGGTAATTTCCAAATTTAGGCCTTGATAGTTACCAAAACAATGACACAAACATTTCCATATAGTCAGATTTGTTGTTTTTGTGCTGAGGATCAAACCCAAGGCTTTGCATATACTACGCAAGTGTTCTACCACTGAGCTACATGCAGCCTAAGAGTCTGAATCTGAAGACATCCTTTAATCTGAGCAGTTTGTAGAAGAGATTATAAATCGGACAAGACTGAAAAAAGAATAAACTTGACTAGAACAAAACAGCAGAAAAGGCAATCAAGAACATAATGCAGAAATAAGAAATGTGTAACTCATTTCAGAAAGCTCAGAAATGATTAAGAATGACTAAGAGGTCTGCCTAAACCCAGATTAAATAATGGCAATATGGGCACAAAAACCAATGCAATACTTTATGGGAAAGACTTCAAAGAATTTATGCCGGGAAACAGCATTTTAAAGAATTCTATAGGGAATTCTTTATAAAACAAAAGCTTAGGCCAGGGTGTGCTGATGCACACTTGGTAATTCCAGCACTTAGGAGGCTTAAGCAAGTTTGAGGCCAGGCTGGGCTACAGAATGAGTTCAAGGCCAGCCTGAACTGCATAATGAAACCCTGTCTCAAAGCAAAAAGACAAGAAAAAAAAAGCTTTGTTAAAACAGAAAAGCAATAAGGATTTTCACATGCAGTATTTTCTTACTGCATGACTGGCAGAGCTATGGTAACTCGTAAAATGATTTGTAAAACTATCTTTAAAACTTCTTAGTAATATGGTAAATAGGGAGGGTAACATGTATTTTGTCCTCAGTACCAATTATGTTACTAATGTCTGATGTTAACTGGCATATGTATTTCATGGTTCCTTTCTCAAATGGTTGGTTGCAAGACATGATTTTCTATTAAAATATGCTATTACAATTTTTTCTTAATTTGGCTTTTTCCCTTTTAGAACACTATTTGACTCTTTAAGAAAATTACACTCCCCCCCCAAAATAGGGCTAAAGAACCATTTGCTTCTCTTACCTTTACTTACTGACAGGAGAAGATTAGGGTCTCTTGGGTGGAATTTCAACTCATTGATAGCATTTCCATGGCCAACATAGTGCTACAATAAGTTTAAACATTTTAAATTTCATATCTCAAAAACCAGTAAATTGCCTTTCACAGATATTAAGGGAATAGAAAAAGTTTCACTTAAAGTAGTGGCTTTCAACTTTAGCTGCTTATTAAACCTGCCCAGGAAACTGAAGGAAAAAAATGCTCAAATTTCACTTGCAGACAATCTTAACAGACCGGACTAGCAGAGACTCAAGAGTAGCAGTGAAATTATCCACAGGTGATTCTAACGTGCCCCCAACATTAAAAAGACCCAACTAAAGAGATTTACAGAGCCTGTCTTCATAGCAACCTCCTAGCCTAGCCTTTACCTTCTATTTCACTACAAGATGCCCTTGAATGTGTAATTACCAGCTTGGAAAACCTGCTATTGCTCATTTAAAGCCTCTCAAAGCAAACAAAACAAGGAAGGGAATGATTTAAAAAGAAAATACTACAAATATCACTATTTTCCCACCTGTTCCTTAATTTGTATTACCCAATGTCATAAAGGCCTCAAAAGACCTGTCTTTTAAAAAGCAGTAAGTGAGGGACAAATCAAATCAGAAATTGTTGTCTACGGGCACACCACCCTGAACATGCCCCATTCTCATCTGATCTTGGAAGCAGGGTCGGGCATGGTTAGTACTCGGATGGAAGCAATTGTAGTCACTGCTTCTCTAAATCTAAAATTCAACATGGTTAAATTTTCACAGATATGCACTCAAAAGCAGCTCTACAATTTAAGCAGAAAACCCACCTTTATACACTGCATTGTTATGGGATTAATTATCCTTATTATGCCTCTGGATCCAGCTACAGCCAGCAAAGGGTGACTTGTATTGCTATCATAGGTCCATGCACAAGTATAGAAGTTTTCATCAGCCTAAGAAATGCCATAGTTAAGAAGTAACTTGGTTTTCAATAGTGTTTACTACTCATTAAACTATTCAGTAGTGCTCAAACAGCCCACAGACAATATGTACACCAGTGGAGGTAGGTGTTACTATTAAACTTTATTTACAAAAACCAGCTATTCAGCCTTGAGGCTCTACTTTGCTGACCATCAATCTCTAAATAAAAATAACTATTCCACTTCCTTCCTTTTCCTGTGTGAGGTCTTCCTAATGTGGCTGGATTCCTAATGCTCTTGTCTTCAGCCACCTGCACCTACCCAACCAACACACCCACCCATGGATTTCTAAGGTCCCGGAAAACCTAGGATTCCCTCGGGTGACAGTGACACTGAAGGAACAGTACTAGCTATAGTTCAGGAAGGGCAGTAACTCTGACAAATTAATTTAGAGTTTGGGTATACTTCATGAAAATAAACATCTTTGACCAAAGATATTAAAAACCCAGCAAAGGATACATCAGCATCCACGTAAGACTGCAATAACCGGATTTCTCCTTGCGAATGACATTCATATAATGTAACCTAATAAAAACAAAAATACAGTGAATTTCATCTCAAGTACAGAACTCTGCCTTTAAACATTCTAGTCACAATTACTATGTATCAAATATACAGCCGAACCTACTGCTTTTAGCTCCTTTAAGTTTACAAATTCATAGAAGCCATTATAAAACCTAATATAAGCCTGAACACACACTTCGAAGATAACAATATGTAAAGCAGCAACAAGCGGTGTTTTTTTTTTCTGTTGTTGTTGTTGATGTTGTTGCTGTTGTTGATGTATGCCTGTTTTCTTTTTCTTTCTTGTCTTTGGATTTTTGATTCTTGTGTTTTCTTTTTTTTTTTTTTTTTTTTTTTTTTG
>PVLD010008534.1:0-83295 GCA_004027595.1 Dinomys branickii
AAAAAAAAAAAAAAAAAAAAAAAAAAAAAAAAAAAAAAAAAAGAATTACAACATAAAAATTACCCTACATTTATCACAGACTTAAATGTAAAATGCAGAACTCTAAATCTTATAGGAAAAATATAGGAGGAAATTAGAGAATCTTTGTTCTCAGTTTAGACAAAGATGTTTTAGATTGTACACCATAAGCATAATTTAGAAAAGAGATTAAGAGACTGAACTTCATATAGTTAAGAATTTCTACTCTTCAGTATTGTCTGGTTTTTTTTTTTTTTTTTTTGTATCTGGAATTAAACTCAGGACCTTGCACTTGCCAGGTAGATGCTTGTGCTGTAACCTGTATCTTCAGCCCTGAAGAGTATTGTCAAGAAAATGAAGACACACAGAAAAATATTTGCCATATAGTATATCTGATGCAGGACTTTTATCCATATAATATAAAGGACTTTTCCCATTCAATTATAAAAACACAAACAAAGCAACAAAAATGGTTCAAAAATTTCAGCAGACATTTCCTGAAAGAGGATACATAATGGTAAGGACATGAAAATGTGTTCAGCATTACTAGACTTTAGATAAATGCCAATTAAAACTATAATGACATGTTTTCATGGAATACTTAAAATTAGAAGGAGATAGGAGGGGGTAGGGTCCTGGGCTGCCATGCAGCCTGGTGACAACCTCTCTGGCTGAGCAGGGAGCCTTGGGTCCTTCATTAGGCCATGGTGCCTTCCCATGTTGACTGGTTGTTGATGTCTTCCTCAGATGCCATTTTCTGCCTTCAAGTTTATGTTTTTCTAGAAGGTCACAGAGGCCTCTCAAAAGGGTGGGGATCATGACCTAGAGTGCATCTGGTAGGTTGCGTATTCCTAGGAAGGAACAGACAGAGAACCCTTCATATGTATGTATGTATATATGTTATGGTTGAGGTACTGGAATTTGGAAAATTCCACCAGAAAGCCACAGCAAAGGACAGCAACAAAAATACAATAAGGTAGCGCATTAATAGTTTCATTAGGGGGTTCCTCACTACACCCTCCAGTGTTTGGCATTTTTAGCAGAAAATCTCTAGGGAAAACCTTTATAAGTATGTCATAATAGAGACAAAAAGTTCTAAATCTGTCAGTCCAATTGACCAAAGATACACAGAGATGTTCTGAAAGAGGATGTAAAGCTGAATATAGGATGAAGGGAACTGAAGAAAAGCAGCTGGAAGGTGCTTAATTCCTTCTTTCCTGTGCATAAGAAGCCTGTTCTAACATAGTATGGTGTTAGGGTTTCAGTCTGGACCTGTGATGACAAACCGTTTACAGACAAGGCCCAACCTGAAGCCCAAACCTACTTATTTATCTCAAAGTGCCAATACTGCAGGTAAACCTGAATACTGAGGTTTTAGTTTAAACAACTCATACATTAACATCTTCTGTCTTAAAACATAATACATGTGTGCCATAGGCTCTCCACTGTTGATCTAGAATGTCCTCCGAAGGCATAATATGTGCAGAGGTGATATTTTGGAGGCCACAGATCCCAGGGCACTGTGCTCCTCAGGGGAACTAGGAGGTGCAGCCTGGCTGGGGGTGGGGCTTGGCTGGGGGGCAGGCACTGGGGGTGTGGCACGGTGTACTGCCTTTCCGGTTCGGCCCCTCCCTTCACTCTCTGCCCCGATTGGAGCAGCTTTCCTCCGGGACAGGCCTGCACATGTGGTTTCTGTGACTGAACCTGCCAACCATAGACTGAAACTTGTGAAAATGTGAGCCAAAATAAACCCTTCCTCCTTTAAGTTGTACATTTCAGATATTTTGTCCCAGTAACAAAGAAAGTGACCAGGATACATGATGACAGAATGAGGCTGGGGTTTGGATCTGAGTCCCTATTCCATCACTTGTCAGCTGGGACTCTGGGGAGGATGTTGAGCCTGTCTGGGCGCCCTTGTGATCTTTTAGCAAATTTAGAAGGAACAGCAGTGATGAGTTAGCTGTGCAGCATGGGCTCTCTATAAACAGGCAAGATAGGGGTGTTCCCCTTCCGGGGACAGTCCCAGAGCTGCTTAATTGCCGGCCCTGGGCGCTGTTCAGCAGTGTGGCACAGGTGCTGGTTATTCCCATGAGTATGTCCTTAGGGCACCCTTAGCTGAGATAGAGGCAGTGAATGGTGTGTTCAAAAGACAAAGCTTAGGAGGCGGAGCTGAAGGAGTGCCCTGGGCCAGGAACAAAAGAAATAAGGCGCTAGGGAGCAGTTGAGGATGGAGGGGAAGCAAGATCTTGAAGGGACTGTCATGGTTTGGAAACTCACTTCAGCTGTGAAGGCAATGGGAAGCCACTTAATGTTTTATTTACTTAATTTCCTTATTCTTTTGAACACACATGTGGTACAAAATTTAAAAGGTACAAACTGTGCACTGAAAAGTGGGTCCCTCTCACTCCTGCCTTTGTGCCTTCTCACTTCTCTTTCAGAAGCAACCGTGCTATCAGGATCTCAGATGTCCCTACAGAGACACTCCACACAAACCCAGGCAGCCCTCCTACCAAGACACATGTGACACTAGCTAGATCTCAGTGCGTCATGTGACAGTGTGGGAGAGGTGCCCACCGCTCACCTCAGCAGGTCTGCTACCCCTGGCCGTCTGCTTCCTTGGAGTTTCACAGAGCCTGTTCATCAGCTCATAAAAATTATGCACTCTTTGTTTATTTTGGTGAAACTCTTTGCTGTAAACTACAACATTCAGTAAGCCAAGGGAATTATTATTTTGTCTACACAGGCCCTGAGGGAGGTCTGTGCCCACATCATGGACCCTCCCTGGTGAAGTTGGTGTCTGTGCTGAGCATGTGGCAGTTACTTCCTGTTCCACTGATACTTTTTCACGGAAGGAGCCATCTTTCTACAGTATACCACGGAGTCTGAATTCTCTGAGGCTGACTTATTCCATGTCACAACTGTGGGATCTGTCCTTGTTGACTGTAGCTTATTCTTGATAGATGTTAGTGTGTTCTTGCTTTTTTGTTGTTTGTTTTGTGTTCTTTCTTTTTTGTTATTAAGTATACATCACTATGGTTATGCTTATATTCCTTATAGGCAGGAAGAGTGTGTATGTCTGTGGGGCAGAGTAGTGGCCATCCACTTCGGAGCAGAGGCTTGGTGCAGATGTGGATATTCTGGAGGGCAGAGAATCCTCAGGAAACTATCCAGGTGCATACTGTACTTGACAGAGTATTGCAATTATTGTGTCACTTTCCCAGCCCGCCTGCTGCCTTGCCTGAGACAGATCCTTAGTCTAGCTTAGGACTGAGACTGTGAGAATGAGTGAATGAATGAATAAAAATGTTCCAGGGAAGGGCTGAGTCAGGATTACCATAATACTACAAAACCCCGAGTCAGTTTGTTCTAATAAGACAATTATATATTTAATTTTTAAACTCTTTTGCAAATACTCTACTTTTCTATGGATTATATGGTCTAGAAAGATAGCTAACCAACATGTCTACATATGAACACAAGTATGTATTGCTGGCATTTGATACATCATAGCTAGTGATAGTGGAAATTAGAAACAACATGAAGATTCATGGTTAGGTAGTAAGTAAAATCATGGTACATCTGTGCTATGGAATGTTATGCAGTTATAAAGAATCTGACCAAATAAAAGAGAATGTAACCATTTTACGTGTATACTCATGGAAACATCCTGAGATTTTCTTTTAATAGCTTTATTTAGATATAATTTATTTACCCCATTTTACCCATTTAGCATACAATTCAATGTGTTTTTAAAAATAAATTCACAGATATGTGCAAAGCATCACCACAGCTAATTTTAAAACGTTACCATGACCACAGAAAGAAACTCTATCTCCTTTAGCTGTCAGGTTCCTATCTCCCTGTACCTGTCCTTCAATCCCAAACAACTACTAATCCATTTTCGGTCTTTTTAGATTTTCCCATTCTGAGCATTTCATATAAATAGAAACATACAATATGTGACCCTCGGTAGCTTTTCTTTCATTCAACATAAGTTCAAGGTTACCCATGGCATAGTGTGTTTCAATGCTACATTTCTTTATGTGGCTGAAAAATACCACACGGCATGGGTATCTCACATCTCATTTATCCATTTGTCAGTTGATAAACATTTAATAATTTGTACTTTTTTGCTACTATGCATAACACTGCTGTGGACATTCATTACTGGTTTTCATGTGGTCATGTTTTCATTTTGGGGATGTTTGCCGAGGAGTGGCATTTCCAAGGGATGGCTCTGTGGTTCCACACTGTTTTCCAAAGTGGCTACACCCTTTTAACATTTCCTGGAGTAGTACATGAATATTTAAATTTCTTTGCATCTTTGTCATATCCTTTATTATTTATTTCATTACAGCCATTCTAGTGGCAGTGAAATGGTATTTCATTGTGTTCTTTATCTTTCCTTAATGACTAATAACTTTAAACATTTTTTCATGTGTTTATTGGCCACCTATACATCTTCCTTTCAATAAAGCTCTGAAGAATAAATTACTTTTCAAACAAAACCAATAAAATCATTGCTCCTTTAAGAGATAGCTTGAGATGTGTGTTTGATAATTTGTTCTGATCCCATGAGGGCTTCTCTCAGCTCTGTTCTCCCTAGTCCTCTACTGCAAACTAGTCAGCCCACAATCTAGTCTGTGTCTTCATTAAGCCCATGAATCTCTTCCCAGTTGTTTTCACCAAAACTTCCACCATCTCTAAGAATTGAACCCCTAAGCTTGACTTTCTCTCCCTTCTGTTACACATGAAGTCAGTTCTTTCAGGAAGAAATTTGTGAGTTTTTTGTTTAAGGCTTACTTCTCCTGGGCTGCCCTATGGCCAGTCCTCCAGGCTCACTCTCTGAGACAGGGTCCTGGAGCTGTGGGTGGCTACAACCTCAGCCTCTCTCTGAGTATGACCCCACTCCAAAAGCTGACTGTTTGATGGGCTGTGGGGAGCAGTAGGCTGGAGTCCTTTTGACCCTGCCTGATGTTGAACTGTCATTGCAGGAATTGGGAGAATTACCATCAGGGTCCAGCTTTCTTAGTGCCAAGCCTCAATTCCACCGTGGGACAGATTAGGAAGAATGGAGACTCCATTTCTTGGCTGCATTCACTTGTCTGTCTCCTCTCAGGAAGAAAGCTCTTTGTCCAGGAGCTGGGAACAGGGACCTATGTTCTTGGCTGCTCTAAGTCTGGAGCAGAGTCATCCCCTCACTGTGCTCAGAGAGAGACATGGACCTGCCTTTGCTGTAGGCTTAGGGGCGGTAACTCTCCTTTTCCATGGGTATGGAGGACACCACATCATCCTCCCCCAGGCTCAAGTGTGATTGTGCTTACTAGTAAGGAGCACAGGCCATATAGAGGTGATTTCTCTAAATTAGCTTTCAGTGTAATTAGTAAGTCTGGCTGAGACTGTGTATGTTGTGTGTTTTCATGGTAGCAAGCAGGTAGCATCGGGCTAGAATTGCTTTTTGCCAGTGATCACATTTGAGCTCAGAGGGGTGGGTCATGAGACTGTGGCCTGCTCCACACACAGCATGTGATTTTGGATATTAAGCTTCCAACATGTGAACGTTGAGAGACCCATTCAAGACCCAGCAGTGATGGACAGTTGAGTTGCAGGAGGAGGCTTGGAGTCAGGATTTGGAGTTGCTAGGCTAGCTTGCTACCCTGCATGTTGATCCGCAACACATGGTAGGTACCCCTGCATCCTGTCTGGAAACTGTGTAAATAAACAAAAGTGGGTAGGGCCACACAAAGTCCCATTAGTAAGCAGTGCCCATTTGGTCCCTTGGTCACTTGACCCAGTCATCAGGAAGGTCAGCTGCTCTATATTAGAGCAGGGTTTAGAAATCTGCCTCAAATTCCCTCAAAACTAAATATATAAAACACCGTACATTAAATAATGTGATGAAAACCATGGATTTCCTAAAATACTTACCTGTTCCCCAGTGATACCTGCTTTGGGAAGCTGAGTGAACTAGGAATAAAATGACATAAAATGAAAATGTGTAAGTTCTGTCAACATGACACAGTAAGGATGGAATATCTGCCCTGTGACCTGTTCCTCCCAGTGGTCTCCCTGCACCACATGCTGTTCCTCAGCATGTCTGCACCCCACCAGCCTGCTTATATGACCTGTTGAACAATGGACTCCAAGGACTCTTCTTGTGTTGTCATGTTCTGTAAAGCAAGGCCCTTGTTTTTTTGGTCATTTTCATAATATCCACTGCAGCACTGGGCATGTGGACAATGAGGGGTGGGCAAGCAAATGCTTTGGACCTGGAGTGTTTTGGAGATAGATTCCAGCTCCAATGCCTACTGGCCATGTAGTCTTGGTGGGGAAAATACTTCATCACTTGAATCTTGGCCTCTCCTTGCCAAATGGGGTACTAAAGATGGGAATGCTGGGCACAGGAGGCACTCAGTGGGAGCTGGCAGTTATTTTTAGCAGTAGGAGAATGGGACACATATTGGTGTTTACACAGGGATGTGAGGTCAGCCTTGAAGAACTTGGCTTTGATGAGTATGGGCTCATGGACACCTCCAGGTGTGAGAATTGCCTTTGAGGACTGAGGTATCACATGAGGCCAAATGTACTAGGATGTGTTGTGGAGCTAGCAGAGTTACTTTTCTTCCATTTTTGGAGTGTGCCCTATTTAAGTTTAATTAGAATGGAAATAGTCAAGTCTAGGATATAAAATATTTCCATCCTTAGAACAAACTGTGTGAACCCAAGGCCATCTTTCTTGCTCGACCGTGATGATGTACTAATGCCACGATGATGTCGCTGGAGAAGCGGTTACCTGGGGACCAGACCTCAGTCTGTCTGGAAGATGTCTGCAGAAAACACTTCCATCCTCTGAAGTCTCATTGATTAAAACTGACGCCATGTTGTTAAATTATAAGGGAGCATATCTGAGTGACTGGTGATGCTCTTGAAGGGGAATTGGAGGTGTGAAAGGAGCAGTAGCTTGTGGTGGAACAAGGGAGAGCATGGGTACATTTATTAAAAAAGGTCAGGGGACCATGATCACAGAAGTAGGGTTCTTTTATTCAAACATGATTAATTTTCCCCAGAATACCGCATCCCCATGCCCAGGCTACCATTTTCTGTTGCCTCAGTCCAAAGGTGATGAGTCTACCATTAGGAATTCATTTGCATCAGTCTTTTTTGTGTGTGGTACTTGGAGTTAAACCTAGGACCTTCACCTTGAATTATGTCCCCTGCTTCTTTTTTTTAATATTTTATTTTGAAGCATGGTCTCATTAAATTACTAAGTTGCACAGACTAGCCTTCAACTCACAATCCTTCTGTCTCAAACTCCCAAGTAGCTGGGATTCCTGGAGTGTGCTGCCATGTTCAGCTTGTTGCGGAAGCTCTGAAAAGTAAATTATTTTTCTAAAAACAGCTGTCACTTAAACAGGACTTTTTTCTTCAAAATAATTGTAGAAATAGATGGAGGAAGGAGGGAGGGAGCGAGGGAAGGGGTTGGGAAAGAGAAAAGAGTTAAGATGTGTTATTTTCATGCACCAATGTAATCACTAAGTTCTGCAAATGTGTACCAACACACATTTAAAAATTAAGAATTTAGTTAATAAAAAGTAATACATTGTAATATTAAAAATAAAAAATTATAGATTCACAGGAATCCATAAAAAGAAAAACTGTGTAGCAAGAGTCTATGTATCCTTCACTCCAATATTCATCAATGAATTTTAAATGATGAATTACTATGTTTCACATATAGGTATAAAGCAGCATGAAACCACAATATTGACATCGTCACAATCCATAGATTTTATTCAGACTTCACATACACACAATTTTATGGAGTTTTATCTCACGTGTAGCTGACTACCACCACACTTAAGATACGTAGCTATTCCAGCAAATACTCTCATATTATCTCTTCATAGCCACATCCGTGTCTCCATCAAAATCCCAGCATGTCAGCCATTAACATGGTCTCTATTTCTATTCTTCCATTACTTGAGGAATGTCATATGGAATTGTGCAGTATGTAACTGTATGGCTTATGTCTACATGTCCCCCTGAAGCCTCATGTGGTCATAGATGGGGCTTTTTCAGAGGTGGCTGGATCTAGACTATGTGATGCTGGGATCAATTCATAGTGTAATGCTAGGATCAAGGTCGCAAGGATTAAGGTTATGAAGGCTACCCACCCTAAGTAGCCTGGATAAGGTATAAGCTATAGAAAGAGTTGTGGTTGTCCCTTATTGCTTTGCTGCTTTCTGCCTGTCATGGACTCTTTCTCCTCTGGGATGAGTCTGCCGTGTCAGCCTGCCTTGAGCCAGACAGTTATGGACTGAAACTTCTATAAATTGTGAGCTAAAGAAATCATTCCTCCTCTAACTTTGGGTATTGGGTATTCTGTCTTATAAATGAGAAAAGTAACCAAGACAGTAATGTTTTATTGTTTTTATTTTAAAGAAAGAAAAACAAAAATAATGATATAAAATTTCAAAAGAAGATCGTAGGAAGTTAACAATGCTTAGTACATCGCATGTTATTATCTTCAAAGTAGTTGTTCATATTATAAGACATAGACATGAAAAACTGAACCAACAATATAGGCATAAAACTTTCTTTTCAATGAACTAATAGCAATTAGTAGTTTAACTATCATATCTATATCTCCTTTTCCCCTCCTTTCCTCCTTCCCCATTTTATTTTCTCTTTCTTTTTAAGTAGTTTCTTCTCATTTCACAATATCTATTGTACATTTTGGGACTTATTTACTCCTAGCTTCTCACACTAGGGAGACAATACAGTGTTTACACATGCAAGACTGATTTATTTCACTTATAAGTATGGACTCCAGTTGGATCCATTTACCCATAAAAACCTCAAGTTTATCCTTTTTATAGTTATACTATAAAATTTTATACAATACTCCATTGTATAAAAGTACCACATATTTTCTATCAAGCCTTCGATGTTGGGCACTTGGGTTGTTTCCAAGATTTAGCTATGACAAATTATACTGCTATAAACATGGGTGCACATATATTGCTGTGGTGTGATGTTTTTAGTTTTTCTGGAAAAATATCCAGAAAAGGAATAGCTGGATTAAGTGGGACCTCTAATCCTAGTTTTGTGAGGAATCTCCAGACTGATGTCCACAGTGGTTGCACGGTCTGCACCCGCACCAGCAGTCAAGGAGGGTTCTTTTCTTCCCACAGCCCCTCTAGCATTTATTGTTGGTTGATTTCTTCATGACAGTCATTCTTTTTGAGGCAAGATGGAATCTCAGTGTGGTTTTAATCTGTATTTCTTGAATGATTAACGATGTTAAGTATTTTTTCATATATGTATTTACCATTTATATTTTTTCATCACAGAAGTGTGTCATCATCTCAGATGCCCATTTTTGAATTGGGTCTTTGAATCTGGGGAGTCTGATTTTTTTCAATTCTTTGTATGTTCTAGATAGAAGTCCTTTATCGGAGGAACAGTTTTCTAAAAATTTTTTCCTAATTCATGGGTTTTCTTTTTACCATGTTGGTAATTTCTATGGATGTGCAAAAGCTTTTTGGATGTGCAAACCAGTAATCATTAACTGTTCCTTTCAGTAAAGCAACAGAAGACAATATTACAACCGTTAGCTATCCTGTATATATGTACATACATAATTTCCCCTTCTTTCCCTTCTCCTTTCCCACACCCCATTTGACCATTACTTTTGAGCACATTTCTTTCATTTCACAATGTTTATCATACTCCCTAGTTTTTATTCACTCTTTCAGGTTCTTACACTAGTGAAAGAATACGTTGCTTACACATGCAGGTCTTGTTTATTTCACTTATGAGTATGGTCTCTAGTTGTGATCATTTACCTATAAAACCCTCAAGTTTTTCTTTCTTTATAGCTGAGTAATACTCCATTATATAAAAGTACCACAAATTTTTTGTCCAATCCTCAGTGGATGGACATTTGGGTTGCATCCACAATTTAGCAATTACAAATTGTGCCACTATGAACATGGGTGCACATATATTGCTGTGATATGATGTTTTCAGATCTTCTGGGAAAATACCCAGAAGGGGAATAGCTGGATTGAATGGGACCACTAGACTTAGTTTGCTGAGAAATCTCCAAACTGCTTTCCACAGTGGTTTCACCAGTCTGTATTCCCGCCAGCAGTGGAGAAGAGTTCCTATTTCTCCATAGCCTCACCAGCATTTGCTATTGGTTTATTTCTTAATGGGAGCCATTCTTACTGGGGTGAGGTGAAATCTCATTGTTGCTTTAATTTGCATTTCTTGAATGACTAGTGATGTTAAACATTTTTTCATGTATTTATTTGCCATTTGTATTTCTTTATCTGAGAAGTGTGTATTCATCTCAGATGTTCATTTTTGGATTGGGTCTTTGAATTTAGATGTGCTGATGTTTTTTAATTCTTTATGTTTTTGATAGAAGACCTTTGTCCAAAGGACTGTCAGCTAAAATTTTTTTCCCAATTTGTGGGTTTTCCTTTTTTTCTGCTGGTGATTTCTTTAGATGTGCAGAAACTTTTCAGTAGGATGAATTGTTAATTCTTTGGAGTATTTCATGGGCAGTTTGTTTTTGTTCATGAACTCTCTGCCTACTCCTACATCTTCAAGGTTATTACCTACTTTCTCTTCCAATACATTTAGTGTCTCTGTTTTAATACTGAGATCTGTGATCCATTTCATCTTGAGTTTGCTGCATGGTGATAGGCCTGGGTCTATTTTCAGTCTTTGGCAGGTGGCAAACCAATTTCTTCACACCACATATTATAGAGGCTATTGTTCTTCCAGTAAGTTTGTTTGGCCCCTTTATCAAAGATTACATGGCTGAATGTGTTTGTGGTTGTGTCTGTGTCTTCCAGTCTGTTCCATTGATCTTCTGGTCTTTTTTAGCCAGTACCAGGTTGATTTTATAACAGTATCTTTGTAGTATAATTTCAGGCCAGAGATTGTAATTCCACCTGACTTGTCCTTGTTGCCCAGGGTTGCTTTTGCTATTCTGGGTCTCTTCTGGTTCCAGATGAATTTAAGGAATGTTTTCCCTAGATCTGTGGTGTAGGCTAACAGTAATTTAATGGGAATTGCATTGAATCTGTACAAAAATTTTGGTAGTATGGCCATTATCACAGTGTTGGTTCTTCCTATCCATGAGCAATGAATGTTTTTCCATTTATTGGGATCTTCTTTGATCTCTTTTTAAAAAATACTCTAGTTTTCATTGAATAGATCTTTTACTTCTTTTGTTAGATTGATTCCTAAATATTTCAATTTCTTGGATGCTACTGTGAAAGGTATGGTTTCCTTAATTTCTCTCTCAGTCTGTTTGTTGTTTGTGTATGGGAATGCTATTGATTTTTGGATGTGGATCTTGTATCCAGCTACATTGCTGAATTTGTCAATTACTTTAAGAAGTCTTTTTGTGGAGTTTTTGGGGTCTTCCATGTCAAGTATCATGTCATCTGCAAACGGTGATAGTTTTACTTCTTTGTTTCCTATCTTTATTCCTTTTATTTCCCTCTCTTCTCTAATTGCTCTGGCTAATGCTTCCAGCACTATGTTGAAGAGGAGTGGTGACAGCAGACATCTTTGTCTTGTTTCTGATTTTAAAGTAAAAACTTTCAGTTTTTGTTCATTTCGTATGATGTTGGCTGTTGGTTTGTCATTGATGGCTTTGATCAGGTTGAGGTAAAGACCATCTATTCCTATTTTCTGTAGAGTTTTTATCATGAATGCATTTTGGACTTTGTCAAAAACTTTTTCTGCATCTATTGAGATGACCACATGGTTTTTGTCTTTGACTCTATTTATATGGTGTATAGAATTAATTGATTTGTGAATATTGAACCATCCCTGCATGCCTGGAATGAATCCAACTTGGTTGTGTTGTATTATTTTCTTGATGATTTACTGCATTCTGTTTGCTAGTATTTTATTGAGTATGTTTGCATCTATATTCATTAGGGAGATTGGTCTGTGGTGCTCCTTTTTGGTAGGGTCTTTCTCTAGTTTGGTTGTCAGTATAATATTTACCTCCAAAAATGAGTTAGGAAGAATTGCTTACTTTTCTATTGCATTAAAGAGTTTGAGGTGTGTTGGTATTGTCTTCTCTGAATTTCTTGTAAAATTCTGCTGTGAATTGATCAGGGACTGGGCTTTTCTTTGTCGGTATATTTCTCATTACATTTTCAATCTCTTTAATTGATATTGGGTTGTTCAGGATTTTTATATCTTCTTGATTCAGTCTTGGTAATTTGTACATATCTAAGAATCTGTCCATATTTTCTGAGTTTTCTATCCTATGGGAGTAAAGATTTTCAAAGTAGGCATTAAGGATCTTCTGAATTTCTGTGGAATCTGTAGTAATTTCATCTTTTCATTTCTTATTGCATGAATTTGAGTTCTTTCCATTCTTTTTTTGATAAGGTTGGCAAGGGGTTTATCAATTTTATTTATTCTTTCAAAGAACCAACTCTTTGATTGATTTATTTTTTGTGGGGTTTTCTTCATCTCAGTTGCATTAATTTCTGCCCTGATCTTTATAATATCCTCCCTTCTTTGGACTTGACTTCTTTGTCTAAAAGTCTGAGGTGCAGCATTAGGGTATTCATTTGTTCTCTCTCTGTTTTCCTCATGTATGAGTTCACAGCTGTAAATTTCCCTCTGAGGACTTCTTTCATGGCATCTCACAGATTACAGCAATTTGTATATACATTTTCATTTGTAGGTATTTTTAAATTCTTCTTTAATTTCTTATGTGACTCATTTGTTGTTCAGGAGGTTGTTGTTTGATTTCCACGTGTTTATGAGGTTTTTGGAGTTCTTTTTGTCATTAATTTCCAATTTCATTGCACTGTGGTCAGATAATATGCATGGGATAATTTCATTTCTTTTGCATTTAGGTAGGTATGCCATCTGAGCTAGAATGTGGTTTATTTTCGAGAAAGTCCCATGTGCAGCTGAGAAGAATGTGTATTCTGATGTTGTGAGGTGGCCATATTTTGTGCATATATGTTTGGGATTGTTATCTCATCCTCTTGTAATTTTCCCCTAGCAAATATGTAGTGACCTTCTTTATGTCTTTTGATAGTTCTTGGTTTGATGTTTACATTGTCTGCAAACATAATAGCTACTCCTGCTTTTTTCTGGATTCCTGTTCCATGGAGCATTGTTTTCCATCCTTTGACTTTCAGTCTTTGGATTTTCTTTTGAGTAAAATGTGTTTCATGTATATAGTGTATTGTTGGATTTTGTTTCTTAATCCACTCTGCCGGTCTGTTTCTTTTGGTTGGTGAATTGAGCCCATTTACATCTATGGTTATATCTGATATGTGCTGGCTTATCATTGTCATGTTATTTACTTGCTGTTGGTTTCTTACTTTTTCTACCTGTTTACTTGTTTGCTTTTCTTGAGGATTCCTTTCTATTGTTGTTGAGATTGTGTTCATTTTTTTCTCTGTCTAGAATGTGTTTTAGTGCTTTTTGTAAGGATGGTTTGCCATTCATGAAGTTCTTCAATTGCTTTTTTTTTTTGGAAGTATTTTATTTCTCCATTAAACTTGAGGGACAGTTTGGCAGTATACATCAATCTTGGTTGTAAGCTGTTTTTTCTTAAGACCTGTAATATTTTGCTCAAAGCTCTTCTCTATTGCATGGTTTGTGTTGAGAAATCTTCTGTGATTCTCATGAGCTTTCCTTTATAGGTGACCTGTTTCTTTTCTCTAGCAGCTTTTAATATTCTGTTCTTGGAGATCTGGATTCTGATTATTATGTCTGACTGTACTTTTATTATGGTTATGGCTAGTAGGAGTTCTATATGCCTCATTTACTTGTATCTCAGGTTCTGCTTCCATGCTTGGAATATTTTCTGCTATTATTTCTGCAAATATTCTTTTTATGTCATTTGTGTCATCCCCTGCTTTTTTATTGACTCCTATTACTCGGACATCATTTCCATTTGCCTCATCTTTGCAGCTGTTGAATTGATTTTTCCTGGATCCTTATTGATTTTAAGAGATCTTCCTTTCATGATCACTAGCTGCCATGCTGTCTTCAAGATCTGAAATTCTATCTTAAGCTTCATTCAGACGGTTTTGCAACCTTTCAATGGAAGTTTTGATTTCCTGGCAATCTCTTTGAGTCTGTTTCATGCGTTCTAATTCATTCCTATATTGCTCATGCAATGCTTCTTTCTATTGTCTATGTTCAGCTATTTTTTTTATCTGTTTCTTCTCTGTATGTGCAGAACATTTCTTTCATTATTATTTTCATTTCATATTTCGCCTGCGAGATTATATCTGATCTGATCTCTTCTGTGGTCTGATTGAGTTGTTTCTTTACTTGCTCTACCTACTTTCTTTTCCATTAGATTTTGTGTTTCTTTTTAAATTTGTTGATCTTTGATCCATTTTGACTTTAGCACATGGTGATAGACATGGGTCTAGTTTTAGTCTTCAACATGTGAAAAGGTAGTTCTTCCAGCAGCATTTATTAAAGAGGTTTTCTTTTTTCAGAATAGCTATCCCTGCTTTTTTGCGGGTTCTTGTTTCATGGAGTGCAGCTTTCCATTCTTTGACCTTCAGTCTATGAATTTCTTTTTGCATTTTGTTGGTTCTTTTTTTTTTTTTATCCATATTGACAGTCTTTTTCCCCTCACCACCTGGTCTCTCTAATGTAGGGAGGAGGAGACATTCACCTGAATTTTCCATTTAAGCCAGTTGACTGGCCTGTGATTTAGGGGTGGAGCCAGGGGCCTGAATTCCTTGGCTATATTTGCAATATACAGCAGGAAGAGCCTGTTAGTTTTAAAATAAATTTCCAAACCGTTTTATAGAGTAGCCATACCATTTGCATTCCCTACAGCAATGTAGAAATGATTCAGTTTCTCAACATACTTACCAGAATTTAGCTTTACATTATTTTTCATTTTAATCACTATGATGGGAATATGGTGATACCTTATTATGGTTTAAATTTGCATTTCTTGTGTCAAATAACACTGAATATCATTTCAAATGTTATTTGATATTTGTATACCCTTTTCAGTGAAATTTTGTTATGGTTGATTCATTGCGTCAACTTGATGAATATAGAAGCTTAACTGAATAACTCAGCAGTTCTATATCCTGGTGTGAAAAGGACATGGCCTTATCTCTCTAGGATGTTGTTCACTGTGTCAACTTGAGAAGTTTAGATGATTAACTTTGTCACTTAACAGGGAGCCAGAGTCCTTACTTTGTATTAATCCTGAGACTATACAAGTGGGGGGTGGTTGAGATGGTGTGGGCATGGGTGGATAGCTGATGTACAATATAAAGAGGGAAATGAAAAGCCTCTTCTTTCCTTTTTGCTCTTACTGCTTCTGCTGTCTTGTGCTTCCTTGAAGAATTGCCCCTCTGCCCTACAACCCTACCTTGGAGCCGGCTGATTGTAGACTGAAACCTCCATGATCTGTAAATTAAATAAACATTTCTGTGCTTAATTTTGGGTGTTGGGTATTTTATCTTAGCAATGAGAGAAAAAGTAACGAAGAAAAATGTATATGCATATCTTCTGTCATTTTCTTTTTGTATTAATCCATTTTTGCTGTATAGAATGTTTACAGTCCTTGTTTGAATTTGGTACATATGTAGATACTGGTACACAACACATTTTAATTTCTTTTTCATGTCCTTTTTTTTTCCTTTTCTTCACCCTCTCTCCCTCTGTATCACCTTCTTATTGGAGAAAGATCTATATCCCTATTCTCTATTATCTATTTTTGTTTGCCCTTTAATATTTCTCATATAAGAGAAACAATGTGATGTTTAAGCTGTGTAGGATTTATTTCACTCAACATTTTTCTCAAGGTGCATCCATTTGCTTACAAATGACTTAAGTTTATCCTTCTTCATGGCAGAGTAGTACTCCATTGTGTGTAAATAACACATTTGCTTTATCCATTCTGCTAGGTTCTTTTGGCACAAGTAAACAAAGCAAAACAAAATAAAGTGTCTTTATTTTAGGCACAGAGAAGACCACAGAAAGGAAGAGAGATGTAGACCTTCTGAGGTCCTGGATGTGAGAACAATGGCTATATAGGGACAGGATGTAGGTAGGGTTTAAGGGGCAGTCTGTATGATGTGGTAGATAGTGATTGGGCGGGGGGTGGGGAAAAAAGAAGTAGGATATTGTAAAAAGGGAGTAGGAAGTTATAAGTTGACCATGGGAGAGAAAGATGGGGCTTGACACATGCGTCCTATGGCCCATACCATATTGGTTCTCTGTCATGATGACTTAGCAGAATTTTTATTTAGGCAGAAAACCTGTCATTCCTCTCTCTCTCTTTTTTTTTTTTTTGGTGATGCCAGGAATCGAACACAGGACTTTGCGATGCCAGCCAGGCGCTTTTGCCACTGAGCTATATCCCCAATCCCCCTGTCTTTTGGTTATGGGGGCAATGACTTAAGCTGGTTTCTGCTGAGAGGGGGTGTCATCATGATAGCGAGCAGTGGGATGATGGGTATCACCTATGTAGAAGCCAGTGTTGGGGGTTTCTGTTAGAACCATGAGTTCATTAGCAGTGATCACATGGAGCTTGGATTGGATAAAACTAAAAAAAGATTAAAAGCACAGGATGCTGATAAGTCATAAGGCAACCCAAATTTTGGGTTGTTAATTTTTTAACTGTGTTGAGAATGAGAGAGAGGACACAGGGTGATGTGAGAAGAAGAGTACAGATGGCGGCTAGGGGCCCCAACAGCAGGAACAGCCAAGGGAGGAGGCTCGCCCAGATACTTTGCGTAGGAGAGGAAAATTCGTTACGGAGGTGTTGGGCTTAATCTCTAAGTAGCTGGATTTTTTCTTGGACAAGCCCCGACTGGTTGGCACAGATGCAGCATTTTTCTCCCAGGAAGAGGCAGGTTCCACCTTTTTCAGTGGTGAGCAGGTCTAGTGCCCAACTGTTTTGGAGGGCGACTCTGGCAAGCTGGTCTAGCTGGGAATATATCAAGGAGAAAATGCTGGCTGTCTGGTCGACATGATCCACCAGCTGGTTGGCCAATTGGAGGTTGAGAGCAACCAAAGTTGCAAGGTTAGAGGCTTCCAGAACTCCTGCCAAGACTGATGTTCCCAGGATTACCCCAAGGGAGACATGACATTGGAGGTGCCCGGGTGGGCAGAGGAATTGGTCGGTGAATTCCCCATCCATATAGAGTTGTGGACTGGGGAGAGGGAGAACTGGGAGGCACGTCATGTTAGAGGGGTAGCAGGGATAGAAAGAAGTGGGGGTGATGGGGGGAGAACTGGAGCCCCGGAAACATGAGGCTACAGTCTGACTGCAAGGAAGGGGCTAGGGGAGCTGGCTGATCCACAGCAGGTGAGATTAGCCCTGGCAGGGAGATAAAGCTGGGGATTTGGTGAAGTGGGAGTTGTATGAGGAGTGTTTAGGGATGAGGAGTTTTTGGCTGAGGAGCCAGTCAGTAAGGGGCTTTAACTCTAGTTGGTGTCTGAGCAACATAGTGATTTGGGGGTAGGTGGGAATACTGGAGGGGCCCTGGGTAGTCATGATAACAGGAAAACAGTGTCAAGACACCGTGGGTTGTGAGGTGTCCCAAACGAATCAACACTGTCAAATGGAAAGGAGGGGCCTGCCTGGTTATCTATGGGTGGGAATGGGAAAACGGGATGATGGCTAGGAGCAGTGACGGTGAAAGTGGTTTGGGAAGGAGAGTGTGATGTGTAACTTGTTGAGTGTGTCCCACCCCAGCAAGGGAGTGGGGCATCTAGGCATTATGAGAAAGGAATGGGTAAATAATCTAGAGCCAGTCAAGCAAGGTAGGGGGCCCATGGTGAGGGGGTGTAGGGAAGAACACTTGACCCCAACAACCGTGATCTTTGATGGAAATGTTTGACCAGAAAAGCTGGGGAGAATGGACCAGGAGGCTCCTGTATCAACAAGGAAGAAAATTGACTTACCTGCCACCTGGACTTTTACCCTGGGCTCCTCAGATGACAGCAGGATCTCCTCTGCCTCTTTGCTGGGGGTTTGGAGTCCCGGGCCCCATAAGTCCTCTCTGGCCAAACCAAGCAGGTCCGTCAGGGATGGCTGAGATTTGAGCAGTTGGGCAGAGGCAAAGGACTCCTCCTGTTGTAGGAAGGGGCAATTTATCTTTCAGTGCCCAGTTTGTTTACATTATGGGCAGGGTCCCAGGGCGGTTGGGGGTTAGGACACAACCTCACCCAATGGCCTTCTTGTCCACATTTGAAGCAGGGCCCAAGAGGCTACTTGTTGGTTGGGTTCCGATTGGACTGTTTGGGGGCCTAAGGCTTGAGAGCTGCTTCAAGGAGCAGACATTTTTGTTTGGTGTGGGCAAGTTTTTAACTCTTTGATATATGAGGAGGAATCAGAAGTGAAAGAGCCACGATGGTTTTTGAGTTGTGAAAGATCGGGGAGAGACAAAGGTTGATGGACATAGATGAGTTCCTCTGCTCCTGCATTTGTCAAAGAGGGAAAAGTCCAGATGAGGGCGGGAGGGGGAGTAGGCTGAGCAGCCAGTGAGTCAGTTTTGGAGTGGGTGTGGGAGGTAGGTAGGGATGGGAGAAAACTCAGAAATGGGCAAAGGAGGGTAGAGGGAAGAAGGTTGGGCTGCTGGTTGAGTTAGCTGGGTTAGTGTTGGGGTTGGGCCCGCAGGAGGGCCATATGGCAGGAGGGCAGCAAGATTGACCTAGAGAGAGGCCAATGGTCACCTAAGGGGTGGGTCATCAAGTGACTCAGGGAAGGAGGAAGTTTGGGAGGGGTCGTTGGAGAGGCAGCATCGTGAAGCGAGGGATTTGGCCGGGAGAATCTCCCAGGGGCTACAGGAAAGACAGAGTTGAGGCCTGTCACAGAGGGTGTAGAAAGCTTGGACATAAGGCGCCTTGGACCATTTATCATTGTGGTGACAGTAATTGTATAAGTACTGCAGGACATTGAAGTCGAGAGTATACTTGGGTGGCCATATAGACCCATTATCTAGTTTTTATTGTGGCCAGGCAGTTTGGCAGAGGAAGGTGAGGCATTTGAATTTGAGATCAGAGAGGCTGAGGGCACCATGGAGAACAGACTTGAGGCAATGGAGCACAGAGGCATTGGGTGAGTAGGGGAGAGAGGAGGTGTTGCTCATGATGACCAAAAGAGATATGAGAAAACAGGGAATGAGGAGACTGAAGACCACTGTTGGCCAAGAGAAGTCCCAAATGGGATAAGAGACCCAGGGCCCCCAAGCAGACATCTCTGGTCAGGGAGGGGGTCATGAGAAGGGAGGTTCCAAGTGGGGCGAGAGACCCAGGCCCCCTGAGTGGACGTCTCCAGTTGGGGAGGGAGTCATGAGAAGGGAAGGACTGGCTTGACATGTTGACAGGATTTGGGGAGGGACTATAAAGGTGGGGGGAGGCATGAAGCCAGGAGAATGAGTTATCCAAGTGATATGACAGAGGGGTCTTCAGGGAGAGAAGAGAAGAGGAAAGTTTAAGTCAGGAAGAGAAGAGTGAGGAGGAGGAAGGAAAAGAAGGTGACTAAGTCAGGGTCAAAGTCGTAGAAGGTTCCATGAAAGACCTTGTTGTCAATCCACACTAAGAGGTCTATAGGGGAAGAGAACAGTGGACAGTTGGCAAAGGTGTTGGGGTGATCTTTGGTCAGTCTGTCACAGAAATGAACAAAGAAGGAGTTGAGGTGGAAGGCAGAGAAATCAGCGGAGTCGAAGAAGTGGGGGTGGAGAGGAGCCTTGAGGAAAGCCTGGTCGATGATGAAGGGTGGGTGGGGGGAAAGAGAGTCAGATGGGAGATGGAAGCAGAGAGGATCTTGGAGAGAGAGAGAAACAAGCAATAGAGGAATTGGAGATGTTGGGAAATGGGTATGAGGAGGGAAAGAGAAAGAGGACTTACAGTCAGGAGAGAGCAATGTGTGGATGGAGAGGTCAGCAATGTGGCAGGTCTGAGGCTCACAGTCCGCTTCAGAGGTTGTTGGTTGTGGACCTGGAGAGGGGTCCCCAGTTAGGAGGGACTGGATGGACCCTTGGTATCCCTCCCGGGTTTTCAGCACCAAATGATAAATGATCAGGCTGAGACCCACACAGAACCAGACCAGACATTCTGACGCAAGAGGAGTCTTTATTGGGTTGGAGTGCAAGAAGGCGGGCTGCCCAGTGGACTAGAACAGCCTCAAGCCGAGCAAAGTGTGGAGTTTATAAGCTCTTTTCCAGGCAGGGTGTCCTTGGGTCAGAACAGCCCGAGTAGGGGTAGGTTGTTTGTCAGAGTTGAACATCTGGTTCTGCCAAGGCAGATGAAGGTGAGGTTAGCTTTTGTGACTGAGAGGAACTAGAGTGATACAGATGAAGAGGAAAGAGTTTTTATTATTAAGCCCCCTGTGGGGAGGGGTTGCCTTATGACTTATCAGGTGCTATAAGTAATACTATTGTCATGATTACTGGGCCTAGGAGAGGAAGGAGGTATGGTGTCTATGATCCAAATATGTTGTCCTACCAGGACCAGGATGAGGAAGTGTAGCTGTATCCCAGCTGTTGGCATATTTTTGTCAAAAAACCCATTGCATTTTTCTTTTGCTGGACATAGAAGTTGGTTCTAAGATTTACATATTATGAATTTTGCATCTATAGTACACATGCTTAACCTATGAAGAGGAATAGTTGGGTCAAATGGAGTTTTCTTTATAGTTTTTTGAGGACTCTAGATACTGATTTCCATAGTAGATATACTATTTTACATCACTACCATCAACATATATGGCTTTTTTCTTTTTGCAGCCTCTCCTGCATTTGTTATTATTTGATTTATTGAAGATTGTCATTCTTTCTGAGATAATCTCAGAGGAATCTCAAGGTTGTTTTAAATTGCATTTCTCTAATGGCCAGTAATGTCATTTGTTCATATATTTATTGGCTATTTATACTTGTTCTTTTGTGAAGAGCCTATTTATTTCACATGCCCAATTTTTAATTAGGTCTTTCTTTTGAGGGGATCTAATTTTGAGTTCTTTGTATATTTCAGATATGACTTGTTATGCTTTGTGTCTGGATGTTCCTCCAAAGCCTTACGTGGCCATCAGGGGTGGGATTTTTGGAGGTGGCTGAATCTAGAGTTTGTGATTGGTCTGCTATCTAGAGCTGGGATTGGCAGTGTGAGTGGTACATCCACACTAGGGCAGGTAGTCTGCATACAACCTAAGCGAGGAAAAGAGACTTGCTTTGTCTCTTTTTTGCTCTTGTTGCTTTTGCTATCTTCTGTTGCCATGAACTGTTGCCCTCTGCCATGTGCCACCCTGCCTTAGAGTCAGGTGACTATGCACTGAAATCTCCACAGACTGTGAGCTAAATAAACTATAATGGTTGATACATTGTGTCAACTTGAGAAGTTTAGAAGCTTAACTAAGTTACCCAGTAGCTGGACAGGGTCAATAAACTGAAGTGTTGGTTCTTTGAAAAATAAACAAAATAATCAAACACTTAATGAGTCTAAAAAGGGGGGGGAGAAAAGACCCAAATCAATGCAGTTGACTCCAGTTTTTGTTGTTGTTGGTGGTGGTCTCAATGTCTTTGATTTCTGCTCCTACCTTTATAATTCATTTCCTTGTACTAGTTTTATGTTTTGGTTGTTCTTACTGTACTAGGTGAGCTCAAAGTGTTCCACCTGAATATTGGGAGGTGATGCCTTTAGGTGGAACACTTTGAACTCACCTAACTCTTCCTCTTCCTCTTCCTCTTTTCCCTCCTCTTCCTTCTTCTTCTCTTCCCCTTCTTCATTCTTCTCCATCTCCTTCTTTATGGTGCTGAAGATGAAACCAGGCCCCCACACATTTAGGCAACTGCTTTCCCACTGAGCTCTACCCCTCACCCACATATGCCTTTAATTATAGATGAAAGACAACCTGAAGTCTAGTTTGAGGTTGAGATGGAATCTAATTTGGGGGGTGGTTGTGTGCCCAAGGGTTGCTTCTCTTCTGGGCAGGTCCCACAGGTAGAGGGTCACTCATTCAGATCACAAAGTCTTCAGTCCTTCCAAACTCCATGAAAATTGCCCCATTCTCCATGGAAGGGCATCCACATCTTCTGCAGGGTGAAATGGGACTGAGGGGTGCAGAGGCAATGAGGTGGGCAGCATGAGCTGGAGCAAGAGGCAGCCAGGTACCAGACATGGTTTCATCAACTCTTTGCAGCTCCATGGAGGAGCCTGGGTGAACTTGCAGACAGCAGGTAGCCTTGATGACTGGACTCAGGAAACTTGAGAAGCCTGTGTGGGGGTGGCCCATCCCATAGGCACCTCATCCCATGGCAGTGGAATCAGTGCAATCCAGTATAAATCCAAGAGGAAACCTGACAGTAGGGGGTGGTGCACCAGGGTTGCTTGAAGCTGGTACTGTCTCCTCAGCTGTGCCAGTCAGTTTTCTGTCCCTGGAACAAAATATCTGACTTACACAATTTAAAGAGGGAAGGATTTATTTTTCTTACAGTTGCTGAGGTTTCAGTTCACAGTCAGTGGGGTCCTAGGCTAAAAGCATTATGATGAAAGGGTGTGGTAGAGCAAAGCTGCTTTGTTTATGATGTCTTGGAAGGAAATAGCTAGAGCAGAGTAAGGGGTTGGAGCAGGGTGTATCCTCCAAATATACTCCTAGTGTCTGCTTCCTCCAGGAAGCAGTGGGGACCACTACTTAATAGCATGTTCAGCTATGAATTCACCAGTACTAATGCCATTAGTGCTCTCAAAATGTAATCCTCTTCTAGAAGCCCTCCCTCTGAACATATGATGCTTCTGGGGCACATTTGACATCCAAACTTGCTTTGGTAGTATAGTTTTGAGCATAGCTGCCTTCCAAACCATAGCACTAACCCTGGTGTTTCCATCAGGTGACAGTGTTCCATGGACACACTGTGCAGGACCTATTCCATTCAGGCATGCTCCATCGCAGACATTGGGAAACCAAGGGAAGGCTCAGCCACAGGACATTAAGGCCTTTTTTCCTGCCAATCTTCCCTGACCAGCTCAAAGCAGAGTCCAGGTCATCTGCCTGTACTGAGTGTCCAACTATGGAGCATATATGAAGTTTGAAGAAAGGTGGACTTGACCCTGAGGATTAGCTATGCCACTTACTAACTTTCCAACTTCATTGAGCCTGTTTTTCACACAATGACGGGAACAAGACAAGCCACATCATACTGCTCCTTGCTCTCTTGTGGTTGCCGTTCTTTTCCTGTCCTTCCACTCAAGGGTGCCTCCTCTAGGACTCTGCCTAGGTTCCTCTTCCTTCAGGCTGAACTCTGGCCCCTTCTGCAGCCATTAGGCCCGGGTCTTCTATGGCCCCTACTCTGACTTACAACTGTGAGTGTGGCCCTGCACTTGCCGGATGGATGAGTGAATGGAGAGCTCCTGCTGCCCAGGCTGCTCTCTGTGCGTGTCCACAAGGGACTCAGTCTTTTCTAAGGGGCAGTGGGGTTGGATGGAAGGAGGGCAGGCTCTGAGATCAGACATGTCTGTCCCCCATCATCATTCTAGGTGCTGGCAGCCCAAGGTTTGTAACTTGAGGCTCAATTTCCTACTCAATTGTTATGGCCTGCATCCATAACAATTGTTATGGCTCCTCCTAAAGCCTCATGCACTCATAGGTGGGGCTTTTCAGAGGTGGCTGAATCCAAGGTGCATGAACATGGATTAAGGGGGTATGATAGCTAGATTAGTCTCCTAGTTGGATTAATTTAGTTCTAAGTTATGAAGAAATTTACTGAAGACAGAAGCTCCCCCTTGGGTGTGGGTGGCACTAATTCATAGGCTTTTAGCTGGGATGGAATACAAAGGGACAAAAAGAAGGCAGCGCTGTTGCTGCTGTTGCTTTCTGCCTGCCCCGCCATGGACGGTGATGACACCCTCTCTCTGCGATGTCCTTTTTGCTATGCCACCCTGCCTTGGAGCCAGCTGGCTATGGACTGAACTCACTACAAACTGTGAGCTACAACAAACATTTCCTCCTTTAACTTGTAGGTATCAGGTATTTTGCCCAGCAATGAGAAATGTAACTAAGATATCCATCAAGGTAGGAATAAGAATCAAAAGGCTGCTCAAAGGCACAATAGCTCTCCCTGTGTGCTTTTTGCACCAGCCAAGACAGATTGGTGTAATGGGCAGAGGAGAGGATTTGGAGTTAGAAATGCTGGCCAAATCCAAGATTGATTGCTAATTATGTATGTGTATCTCTTTATGTAATTATGTGCTTAATTATGCAGCCAATTATGTGATTATGTACCCAAATGTATGCTAATTTCAAGTTAGTTATTTCATCTCACAGAGCCTCAGTGTCTGCATCTGCAGAGTGGATACAGGTGCCAACAGTGGTGGACAGGATGGCAGAATGTGCTAGCCATAAGGTCCTGTACTCAGTGAGTCCTCTGTCTGCATCCTGACCATTTTCTTCCCTCTAGATCAACAGAGTCGAATCTCCTTACCCATACAGTGTGGAGAAAGCCCATCAGAGCAACCTGCTCATTTTTCTCCATGGCCCTCTGGTCTGATTGCCACTGTCACAGCCTGCTTTGTGGCAGCTCAGCTGTGAGGTTGCAGAAAGCAGACCTGGTAGCTGACAGCTGGGCCTGGTTAGTTGCTGCCAACAAGGCTATGAAGGACCCTGTGGAGGACACAGTTGCACAAAACATCAGCAGTCATGGGTAATCTGGCAGGTGTGATGGGACAAGATAAGAACAAGACTGCTCCTTGGCCACTCCTGAGCAGAGATGAAGGGCATTGGGCAGCCACAGACAACTAGTCAGACTCCTGCCCTTCTTCAAGGACAATTGAGCCGTGATCAGTTCTTTGATAAGGATAACTAAGGTTTTGGATTGTGGAGGCACCTCTACTTTAGACAGCAGGAGATCCACAACAAAGCCCACTTCTTCCTCTCTGCCAGATCTGCCTGATGCCAGCTCAAGTCCCCTCTGGGCTCCTACGGATCAAGATGACCCTGGTCCCCAAGACATGGGTCCCCCTCACTTCAGCAGGGCAATGTAGTCTGAGTGTATTCCTGGTAGTTTTGGCTGGGAGATGTTGGCCTTTCTGAGGACCAACTTAAACTGGAAATCACTGCTCTGTGGTTGTCACAAACTTCCACAAAGTAGTTGACTTACTCTTCTTGAGGCAAAGGCCTGAGTTCCCCAGAGGAAAGCTTCAGCTTGTACCTCCTAGGTGAATGCAGACTCTTCCTTGGATGGGCATCAGGCTAATATTACGGCAAGCCCAGTGTAATCTGAAAGTAGTAGAATTCTAAGACAAAGTGAATATGTGTAGTTTGATGCTTTCTCAGGCTGGTTTAGGAGACCTGTGATGACCTCTACTCACTACAGAGTGTGATTCTCAGGCGGGAAAATCCAGAGCAACCATTTTAGTCATGATTTTGCTCCATTTTATTCTACTTCCCACTTCACACTTGGGAACTCACCACGCCTTGTGGAGACATTCCTACCAGTCTTACGTCTGGCCCTTAATTACCCATTAGTGTTTATCCTATCTCGAGATTATTCTGACTCCTACGCCTGATTATCCTTGGGCAGAGAAAGGCATTAGCAAATAAGCAGAGAAACACACAAATTTGTCAGCAGATGGATTGCAAAAGAATACTATTACTATATGCAAAATGCCTCTGCTTTTAAAAAGCATTTATACGTAAATTAGTCTGTCAGCAAATGTATACAGCTAATTACATAAAAAAAAATTGGGTCCTGCAATACTATTGCCTACATAGTGTCACTTTTTGCAAAGAAAGCGTGATTGGGCACATTATTAATGGAACAGAAGTCAAACTACTCATTAATGTTTTTGAGGGAATAAGCCTACTAGAATCCATTTTGTAACATATCTACTCCTTTTTACAACTTAATAAATATTTAATTCTTGTGTGCAGACCATTAAAATAATGATTTTGCCATTTTTAGAGTGAAGCTGAAAATGAAAAATGAATCATAACAAGCACGGATGATTAGACCACAGAGGGCTGAGAACTACTGGAGGTCAGTGTTTTTGTGTTCAGCATGGGGCCTGCCTTGGACGTGGGAACTGCCACAGCCAGTGTGAAGGACAGGTTGCTTCTCCCTAACGAGACCTAGAGAAGGGAGCTAAGTGCATCGATATGGATGTGTGCACTCAGTAAACAATGTCCTCACTTGTTCAAATCCTACTGGTCATGGGGACCCAACTCCTCCAAGTGTGGATGAATTTTCCTATTGTTGGTCCTAGATACACCAACAGCTATTTATTTATTGCTTAGGGGGGCTTTGCATGGAGCTACATTCCTAGTCCTTTTAAAATTTTTTATTTTAAGACAGAATTTCACTAAGTTGATAAATTGACAGGCTAGGCTTGAACTTTGCAATCCCCCTGTTGGGGTTACCGTTGTGTCCACTGTGCTCTTTGGCAAAAGCTATTTAAATGTATGTTCCATGCATGTTTGTGGGCAGAAACGGTCTGAGGAACTCCTTCCATCCCTATGTGTTCCTGCGGGCTGCACTTCCGGTTGACAGTTTGTGTAATGGATGGGAGCTCAGACTCAGGAGCCAGACACCCCACTGTTTACTTCTCAGCTGCATGAACTTCCTCAGGCAGTTTAATTGTCTTCTGTAAAGTAGAGGAAACACCATGCTTTCTTCCTAGGATTGTTCTGTAAGGGTGAGTGAGCTGAGTTGGAGGTGTGTTTCAATGATACAGCACTTGCCTACCATGTTCAAGGCCCTGTTTGATTTTCAATACTTGGAGAGAGGGAGACATCCAGAGTACAAGTTCAGGGAAGAGATGGTGGGGTCTCTCTATGAATGGTGCCTTCAGGGATTCAAACATGGAGTACAATAGACTCAGGGAGCTATGCATGCTGGCCGAGCAGGAGACTAGAGGCCAGAAGAATGCACTATACGGTGAGGTGGAGGGATTGAGACAGCAGGCAGGGTCAAAATTTGTACAAGTTGCAAACTGAGCCATAGCACCTGGGACCCGGAGAAGGGGCAGGTAGATGAGGCCTTGCCTGAGCCCCCAGCTACATCAGCAAGTATATGATGCCTGGACCCCACAGTCTTGCTTTCAGCAAGTCCCTCCTCAGTGAGCTGGGAATGGGGTGGATGGCTCAGCAGTGTCTAAAGTTTATAAAAATGAGTTTATAATGAATCAAATGACTTGTTGGGCTTTAGGGCAGGATGTTATTGTTCTCAGAGTATGACAGCCCCCTTCTGTTTTTTATTGTGTCTTTGCCATAAAGTATACCATGAAAAGCCTCTGTGAGACATACTGAGCTGGCAGAGGCCTCGCTGTGGATGGAAAGATCAGCTATTATGAAAATGAACCCATTAACCAATATGCTTAATAAACTCCAGATGATCTCTTTCCCATTATCTTCTAAGAAGATTAACATTTTTAGTGCTTCTTTTATGAAGTTTTGGAGAAAAACAAATAACCCAAGGTTAAATAAAAGCACCTTTTCCTGTCTTGTCAATTTCTTTTTCTTAATTTGAGCTTGCAGTTCTAATTGAGGAGCTTATGACAGCACACATTTCCTTGGTTACATTTCTTTAGTCTTAACAGTGTTGGGTAGTATCTTCTGTGACTGTCACTCATTTATTTAACAAGTATTTCCTACCTATTCAAGATCAGGTACAAAATTAAGGATCTGGTAAGGAAAATCAGAAGCATAGAATGCATGTGTATGGATTGCAAAAATCAATATTATTAAAATGTCCATATTATACAAAGAAATGTAGAGATTCAGTGTAATCATTATCAAAGTTTCAGTGACATTTTCCATGGAAATAAAAAAAGCAATCCTAAAAATTGTATGGAACCACAAAAGACCCTTGAGTAGCCAAAGCAATCCTGAACAAACAGATCAAAGCAGGAGGCATCACAATATCTAACTTCACATACAAAGCAATAATAATGAAAACAGCAAATGTCCGGTACAAAAAAAGTGGAATAGACCAATGGAACAGAATAGATCCCAGAAATAAACCCACATGGCTGTAATCAACTGATTTTGGACAAACATGTTAAGAACACACAGGTGGGAAAGGATAATGAATCATGTTGGGAAAATTGGATATCCACATGCAGAAGAATGAAATTGAATCATTATCTCACACTATATACAAAAATAAACTCAAAATTGATGAAAACTTTAAATGTAAGATCTGAAACCATAAGACTACTAGAAGGAGAGATAAGGGAAAGTTCAGGATATTGATTTCTCAGAAGGACCACAAAAGTATAGGCAACAAAGCAAAAATAGACAAATGGAATTGTGATAAAACTAAAGAAAACTTTTACACAGCAAAGGAAACAACAGAATGAGGAGAAAAATCACAGAGTTTTTTGCACATCACAGAATTCTTGCATACCAACATGTGATAAACGACAAATGTTCAAAATATGTATAGAAACTTCCTTATCGGTGGTGGTATTTTCTGCAACTTCAGTTACTCATGATTAACCAACATCCGAAAATATTGAACAGGAAAGTCCAGGAATAAGTAACTTACAAGCATTAAAAACTTTTTTTTTTTTACCTTAACCAGAAGTCAGCAGGGGTCATTACTGCCCAGACCCCTTTTTATTTAAATTTTATGAAAAAAACCCAAATTTCATAACAAAATAATCAGAATAGCATTAGTTAATACACTGTATATCAGTATCTTCAAAGTCGTTACTCAGAGTATAAGACATAGACAAAAAAGATTCTCTCTAACAAAGTAGAAATGGATAATAGCACAAAGCTTTCTTTTCAATGGACCTGGAAACATTAGTGTAAAAGAAACAAATCAGCATATATATGGAAATACTTTTAAATAATGGAATAGTAATTTGGGGAATTATTTCAGATTCTCCCTACTGCCTGTTTATTTATCTTCCATCTGTCTTTGCTTCTCAAATAAGAGAAACAATGTGATATTTGGTCTTGTGTGTCTGACTTATTTCACTTAACATTTATGTTCTTAGATGGCATCCATTTACTTACAAATGCCTCGAGTTTATCACTCTTTCTGGCAGAGTAGTATTCATTGTGTATAAATACCGTATTCTCCTTGTCCAGTCACTTTTTGATAGCATATACTGTGCTCTCTCCAAGATCTAGCTATTATAAATTGTGCTACTGTAAACATGGGTATGCATATATCCCTGATGATGTCACTTCTTTTGGGAAGATACCTACAAAGGGATAGCTAAGTCAAGTGGAATTTCTATTTTTAGTTTATTGAGAAATCTCCATATTGATTGCCAGAGTGGTTTCCTCAGTTCACATTCCCACCAACAATGTAGTAAAGTTCTTTTACCTGTCCAACATTCTTGCCAGCATTTGTTATTAGATTTTTTTTTGATGTTGGCCATTCTGTTTGGGGTAAGTTTACCATCTGTCAGGGTAGTTTTAATTTGCATTTCTCTAATGGCTAGAATTGTTGAACAATTCTTCAAGTGCTTACTGGCCATTTGTATTTCAGAGAAGTGCCTATTCATTTCAGTTAGCCATTTTTGGATTGGGTATTTTATTTTGGAAAGTATAATTTCTTGAGTTCTTTATAGTGTATTATAGATGCTAGTTCTCTATCCAAGGAACAGCTGACAAAATTTTGCTCATTCTGTAGGTTGTCTGTTCACTTTGTTGGTTGTTTCCTTTGCTGTGCAGAAGCTCAGTGATATATTAGAAAATGCTCAAACCACCAATACAAAAACGGCCCTGTTCTCCTTCACATTTGAACATTTTCTTCCCGCTTTCCAATATCTGCCCTCCATTTCTGTTTTTATTTTTACCCTTTGAAGATTTTAAATGTTCATACCTCTATTACTAGAAGAGATAACTTATTTTGTTTGATTTAATTATTCCACAAGATATACGTATATCATTACAGCGCCGGTGCCCACGCCACTTTCTGTAGAGCTCCAGACCAGGTCGGCAGAGCTAAGGGAGCAGCTTCCCCGAGGTACACCACGCTCTGCCCAGCCTGGGGCGCCATTACTGCACCTTCACCCATGCCACTTTCCTACAGAGCACCAGACCAGCTCGGTGGAGCTAAGGGAGCAGCTTCGCCGGGGTACACCGTTCTCTGCTCAGCCTGGGGCACCATTACAGCGCCGGCGCCCATGCCACTTCCCGCAGAGCACCAGACCAGCTCAGCGGAGCTAAGGGAGCAGCTTTCCCGAGCTTCCATGCCACTTTCCCGCACAGCACCAGACCAGACCAGCTCGGCGGGAGCAACTTCTCCTGTGAGACTACAGCCGGGTGAACAAACTCCACCAGAGTGACAGCGCCTTTGAGACCTTCCTGAAGTTTCCAGCAGAGGGAACCCAGCTTCACAGTGACAGTGGAGCAGGCTTCACAGCGGACTATTGATGGGTAAGACCCATGCTGGTGCTTTGCCCAGCAAGACAACTTTCCCCCACCATCGCAGGTAGGCTCTGAGCCTGGCACCTCAGCAATCGTCTGGGGTTCCTGGGCCCATTGCTTCACAGTCAGCTAACATCTGGGGATAAGTTTGATATCCAGGTAAACTACGGTTACTAGAGTCATCTGTGAGCTGTCTGGGTAGTGTGTAGCTCAACACTTTTCATCTGACATCCAAAATGACAAGACAGAGGAGAAAAATGCAGCCACAGAACTCAACCCCGCCCTGAATAAGTCCAGGAAACAATGATATAGGAGAACCAGGAAGCCACAAACCTGCAATTTCTGAAACGATCGCATCTGAAGTAAACAAACAACTGCATCAAGCCAAAGAAGAAATTAAAGCAGAAATAATCTCTCAGGCAAAAAAATGAAGTGAAAATAATAATGGAAGAAATGCTCAGCACATATAGACAAGAAACAGATAAAAGAATAGAAGAACATAGGAAACAAATGGAAACATTACATGAACAATTTAGGAATGAATTAGAATGCATGAAACAGACTCAAAGAGATTGGCAGGAATTGAAAACTTCCATTGAAAGCTTGCAAAACCACTTCAGTGAAGCTGAAGATAGAATTTCAGGTCTTGAAGACAGCATGGCAGCTAGTGACCGTGAAAGCAAAGATCTCTTAAAGTCATCAAGGATCCAGGAAAAATTAATCCAACAGCTCCAAGATGAGGCAAAAAGAAATAATATCCGAATAATAGGAATTAATGAAACAGCAGGAGGCAACACAAATGACATAAAAAGATTATTTGCAGAAGTAATAGCAGAAAATCTCCCAAACACGGTAAGAGATACTGAAGTGCAGTTAAATGAAGCATATAGAAGCCCAACAAGCCATAACACAAATAAAGCCACACCCAGAAATATAATAGTCAAGATTCCACACATCCAACAAAAGAACACAATATTAAAAGCAACTAGAGAAAAGAAACAGATCACCTATAAAGGAAAGCCCATCAGAATCACAGCAGACTTTTCAACAGAAACCATGAAATCAAGAAGAGCTTGGAGCAAAGTATTACAGACTCTGAAACAAAACAGCTTCCAACCCAGACTGATGTATCCTGCAAAACTATCCTTAAAATTCAATGGAGAAATAAAGTATTTCCATGACAAAGAACAACTGAAGAACTTCATGAGTGCCAAACCAACATTACGAAAAACACTAAAAGAAATTCTTGACAGAGAAAAAAGAGACCACAATCTCAATAACAACAATAGAAAGGAAGCTTTAAGCAGAACAAGCAAGAAAACAGCAAAAATAGGAAAGCAACAACAAGTAAATAACATGACAAGAACAAGCCAATATATAACAGTTATAACCATTAATGTAAATGGCCTCAATTCACCAGTCAAAAGAAACAGACTGGCAGAGTGGATTAAGAAACAAAATCCAACCATATGCTGTATATGGGAAACACATTTTACTCATAAAGAAACCCACAGACTGAAAGTTAAAGGATGGAAAACAATTCTCCATGCAACAGATTCCCAGATAAAAGCAGGGGTAGCTATTATGTTTGCAGATAATGTAAACTTCAATCAAAAAACAATCAGAAGAGATAAAGAAGGCCACTATGTACTAGTTAGGGGAAAGCTGCAAGAGGAAGAGATAACAATCCTAAACATTTATGCACGAAGTACTGGAGCACCAAACTTTGTAAGTCAAATCTTAACACACCTGAAGAACCAAATAATTAATAACACTATTGTAATAGGGTACCTAAACACCTCTTTGATGCAAAGAGGCAGGTCCACTGGCCAAAAACTCTGCAAAGAAATAACAGACCTGAACCAAAAGTGTGAACAAATGGACTTAGTCCTGCAAAAGTGACTGTAATCTCAACATCTTTATCCTATTATGTTTTTCTCTCCTTTTTTCCTGATGTCTTATTAGCATGCAAATCTTGGATACAAAAGACCCCTTGCATTTATCCTCCAGGCTTCTGTGAGCTATGCCCCTGCCAGCTCTCCTTTTACATAGTGTCCTTTTATCCCCCCTGCAGTAAATATCTACTTTCACCTGCAAAAGAAAAAAAAGTGATTGCAAAGCAAGGAAGGCAAGAGCTCCAGATTTCACAGCATGTCAAACTTCCTGGTTATGTCCTATAGTATCTTCTAGTTCCAGCAGTGCCGCTAACTCAACCTTTCTTATGGCACTGAATGTCCACAGAGGCAGATATGGCCACTGGACATTACAAGACTGGCAGCAACAGTGGTGAGGACAGCCTGGCACTTCCAGGTGGAGGGTTAGTAATGGGTGAATGCCTGCGGTGTGCAGTTAGTAATGGATGAATCAATGAGGGTACTGGTGAATCCTCTCCAGAGGACCACCACTGGCTTCTTCCTCTCTGCTCCTCCAGATCTTCCTGCCTGTGGCTGCAGGGGCAATGCTTATAGGTCAAGTCCACACAAGCCAGGATGGTTTGCTACTTTCCTCAGGGTTCCTAATGAGACTATGAAATGCTCCTGGCAGATGGAATCGCAAAGAGGCAAAGCTGCAGGCACTCAGGCCCTGAGGAGGGAACTAGCCCTGTTAAGGAGAGGCACAGAGTTCTGCCTAGCATTCTCTCTCCTCTCTTCTGGAACTCCTGCTGAAAGAGCTTCTAGAATGGTTTAGTCAGTCTTGCGTTCTTACATCTGGTAATCTGAGCACCTTTGTTGAAGGTAACAACCTGTAGGGGCTGGGGGTATAGCTCAGTGGCATAAGTGCTTGCCTGGCAAGCGCAAGGTCCTGAGTTCAATCCCCGGTACCAGAAAAAAAAATCTGTAATATAACAACCACTGTTAATTCCCATCATTTTGTTTGGAAACACTATCATTTTTATTGTTTTTGTTCTTGTCTATGTTGTTATTTTGTTACTGTTTTTATTCTCTTCAAAATAAAAAAAGACCTTTTAAACTGAGTCTTTGATTTTCTTATACTTCCTTATGATTATCCTGGTTTCCTGGGAGATTCACTTGCCATTATTTTTTAATCTTTCCAGTCTTTTAAACAAAATGTCATCATATTTGAAATCTCTAAGAGTGTTTGCATGGTCGCATGTCCCCCCTGATCTCTACTCCCCTGAAGGTAACCCAGGTCCCAGAACACCGTTGTGTACACAGAATCGCACCATGTGTGCTCTTGTGTACCTGGCTTCTTTTAGTGTTTGGTGAGGTTCACCTGTGCTGCAGTGTGTACTGTGATCACCTTCTCTTTGTTGCTCTGTTTTATTCTACTGTCATTTATTTTGGCATCCCTCTTTGGTGGATATTTGCTTCTTTAGTTTTTATGAGTAATTATGTTCTGCAGTGGACATTCTTGTGCATGTTACTGGGGACATCAGTTCAGATGGGATTACTGTTCCAATTATGAGGAGACCTGACCTCTGGACTATATTAGTAGCCCAACCTACTTGATAGGTAAAGTTGATCATCATGTAGGCAATGCTCAGGAGCTCCAAGAATCAGGAAATGGCCCTTTTGGGGGGCAGACACTCCCTGGGTGGAGTGTCTCTGCCTGGATATGTCACTTGGCTTACCCAGCCCATGTCCTGTCACCTAGGAGGCCAGTATGCAAGGGTGGATGCAAAGGAGATGGCATATTAAGATGTAGGGGTAGGGATTCTGAGCTACATGGCCTTGTCCAAATCCCAACTCTGCCATCTGCCACACTGGGTAAGTCGCCTTGGGCAAGTCACATTGTCCTTCTGAGCTGAGCCTCAGTCTTCTCAGCTGAGAAGCAGGGACCATCACTATGGTAGTCCTTTTGAAGATAAATCCAGTAGGCCGGGATCTCCTTCCCTGTTCCATGCTCACCCAGCATGTACACCAGAGTGTCCGGCAGGCCTGACAATATCTGCTGACTGAATACACCCACTTGGCTGGTATACCATTTCATTCTGCCGCCTTGGAGCTGACTTGAGAGTTTTTGTCATTTGCGTTTTACTTGGCCTGGGAAGCTGTAAATTTACTTTAAGGTGATGATCTTGCTCTTTTCCTCTTGTTCCCATAAATTATGACCCAGCAGGTCATACACAAACAATTTGGTTTGATATCTCCCTTTAATCTTTGCTATGCTTTGTGAGCCAGCTTCAGTACAGCAAGCATGGTTTTAATTAAATCTTGAAATTTCAAGTATTTCACAGCTCACTGTCACACTGGACTACAAAAGGAGAAGTCTATATAATTTCATGGGGAGGAATTCCCTTTACTACAATGCAAAGTAGGACTTGCTTTCTTCAGAACTCTTGTCTGGATTATTTTATTTTCCCTATGGTGCCTGCTGGACCTTCTCTCTCCTTTCTGAAATGAACAGAGGCACTCCAGAGGAAAGGCAAGACCCCTTATTAAGGAGAAGACTGCTGTCTTTGCAGAGCCCCTGTCTGGGCCTACTGGGTACCTGGACACTGCACCATACCACCACTGTCTCATCTGTCACTGAGACAGCACACATGCAGAGGCAGTCTGAGGGAGATGTCTTGTAAATTATTTTACTTTTATATTTTTCATCTCATCTTTGCCCTGACCATGACTTCATCATCCTTCCACCCTGATGGTGCCCAGAGCTGTGGTGCCCAAGCCCTACCACTGCGTACTATGGGTACTGAAGTCAAGCACAGAGTGTCGTTTTCAGTTCCCCAGAGGGGTTTATTGGGGAACTATAGGGAGAAACCTCTGGGTTCCTGTCCTCCCAGAATAAAGTCCAGCATTAAGAGATTGCCACAGTGTGGAAGTTGTCATTAAATCTTGATTCTGTGGTTCTGTGGCAGTGCAATTACCACAAATTGCTCATCTCCAGGTGCCATGGCTTAAATGTCCCCTCTCAAAATTGTGTTGACATTTAATTACTACTGTGCCAGTGCTGAAAGTAGGTTGTGTAGGAGGTGATTAGTCATGTGCACCTCACCCTCGTGGATGGCTTAGAGGATATCATGGCTATGGGTTAGTTGTCATATGAGTGGGTTTCTAAAGAGAACAAAGGATGGAGTTCGGCCATATTTTCTCTTTCTGTCTTTTGCATATACCCTTCTCCTCTGCCATGTTATAATGCAGCATAGGGGTGCTCACCAGACACTGGCTCCATACTCTGGGACTTCCAAACCTCCACAACTATGAGCCAAATGAACTTCTATTATTTACAATTTATCCACTGCTTGGTGTTCTGTTATAGCAGCAGAAAGTTGAATAAGATAGACCCCACCCGGGGGTCTCATATGAGACATAATTATGAACTTGTCTTTCTATCTGGAGACTATGGTATAAGGAAATGTGTCTGATTGTCAAGTTGACAAGTGGTGGATTGTGATAGTTAATTGATTGTGTCAACTTGAGTAAGAAACACCCAACTAAATTAGATTATCATAGTTCTGGGTATGGCTGAAGGGATTTATTGAAGACAGAAGAGCCCCTGGGTGTGAATGGCACCAACCAATATACTTGTCACCAGAATTGAATATAAGGGAAATGAAGAAGGAAGGCACACTTTTATTTCTCCAGAGGAGTACTAGTTTCCACCTTCACCTTGGATGTCATCTCCTGGCTGCCAGTGCACTCTTCAGTCCTTCTGGTACAGACTTCCTTGGTACGCTACAGTAAGCTCTGTGCCTCCAACCAAATCCTTTGTATCTGCAGTGTGCAGACAGACCTTTTGTGCTCTTCCACACCAAACTCTGTGGATGGCCATTGTAGATGAATCTTGTAAATTATTTTACATTTGTATACCTTGCATTAAATCTGTTTCTCTAGTAAGCACTAACTGACAGACCATAAGAAACTGTTTTTTTCAGAGGAGAAGGGAAGGAAGGGAGCTGGTACTTCCTATTTCTCACTTCCCCACATAACTGTCCTGGATGGTGGAGCTTTCCTGTTTTACAGAGGAGGACTCTAGCGTCCAAGAAGTTGGACAATGTAGTCAGGGTCTCATTATCACTAATAGCATAAGGGGAGCTTGGTCCCTGCTCCTGCACTCTGTTGTACTGTGGGAGTGGATAGCCGACCTTCGATGGCCTCTTGATGAACTGAGCCTTCACAGCACCCCAGCAGGAAGGGTCCTCACTCCACACTGTAGAGGAGGGACATGGTAATCAGGTATGTCTCACTGAGTGTTGTCCAGCTAAGTGAGGGATCAGGAGTTTTGAACACAGGAGTACTACTCCAAAAGTACTTCATACTGCCCTGGATGGAAACCACATTGACTTTCAAGATTTGGAGTGACCACATTCTTAGCAGGACCATCCTAGCAGGACATAATAACGAGGACTATTAGCTTCTCCACTGGCTGCTTTACTGCCAGTGTGATTTATTAGGTGGAGCCAAGTTTTCTTTTCATTTTCTTCCAAAATTACATGTTTTCATTTTTAGATTATCTTCAGTTGCTCTAGGATTCCTGTCAGTGAACAATGCTTGAGGCTACGCTTTCAACAAAATTACACTTAATCAAACTATCTATGACCCATAGGGAGACTCTGAGGGGTGTGGATGCTGTGAGATGAAGGTAATTAAAAATCCAATATATTCTATGAAGGAGAAAAGAAAAGACCCAGAACCATGATGTCTGAAAGGAAATGTCTTCCTTCATAGAGAATTAATATTTAATCCTCACTCTCTTTCCTGGTACTGAAATGTGGAAACTATTTCTAGTCTTGGGTTGTATGTCAAAATTTGCATTTAAATGGGCCAGTTTTGCACCAAGCCTGTAGCTACAGGTGCCCTAATGAGAGTGTTAATTTATATAGTCTTAAATGTGAGCTTGATTAGAGCTCAGCTTTAAAATAAGTTGTTGAGGCCAGTTTTCAAAGCCCCTTTAATGATGCTACTGTGGGCTGGAGCTGTACTTCCTAGGAGATCAGACTCAGATTTTGAAGGCCACTTCCTACAAAACGCAGCAATTTACTGACTTCTTTTTTCCATGGTTTGCTGAATGCCAGATGATGCTGATTTCTTTCCTCTTGCAAACACAGGGACAATAAGAATGTTGTCCACACCTGCCATTGTCAGACTCCCAGTCATTGAGGACCTGGACCAGCCAAATGCACTTAAGCCTCTTTAAGGAAGACTAACACAGTGGATTACAGAGCCTTAGAGAACTCAGAGATGCTTTCAAAAGGGAAATGACCACTTAGTTTTCCAGTGATGCGCATTGTTGTGGTTCATTATTAAGATACTTTTGATTAGGATCAGTGGCAGTGAACCTATGACGTGTGTTTTTCGTTTAAGACAAAAGATGTTACTGTATGACCTGTATTTTCTAAACTAAAACCTCAATATTCAGGTTTAATTGCAATGTTGACACTTTGCAATTAATAAATGAGTTTTGGGTTGCAGTTTGGGCACTTGTTTCTAAAAGGATTTAGGTCAAGAGAAGAATTAACTTTGGGTCTTTTCCCAAAGTGTGGTTCACTGAACACATTTGTAAGAGTCTGATGTAGAACCTTTTGGATGGCTTTATCTGCAGCCACTATTGCCTGTACACCCACAATGATACCCTAGCTTGATGCTGTAATAGGGACTCACATGCTAGGCGTTTGGACACTCAATGGGTAACCAAAAGCAGGTAGCTAAAAGTTTGGCATCTGTACAACTGTGGGTCAGATCTCTGCTCTGTTCTGCAGGGAGGCATGTTAATCACTTTGATATAGAGAAAAAATATCCAACCTGCTAGATGTCAGATATGCCAAGTTTGTGTTTCCTAAAATCAAAGAATGAATTCTAAGACCCAACGGAGGTTAAGAGTAGGAAAATTTTATTGAGAATGATAACTTCTGAGAGAAAAGAATTGATCCAGAAGTGGGTTGCCAAGAAGCCCATCTCTTTAAGGAAATTTTATAGAGCAAAATGATGATACGGGTACAACGTGTGTCAAAACTATGTTCAACCAATAATATTACAAGCCACTTAAGAAACATTGATCTAATGGGGAAGCAGGTCATATAGAAAGTGTACATGGAAAGAACAAAGACTGTTTTCAGGAAAGGATGGATCAGGAGATCTTGGTCACCCATTAGGGTGACTGATGTCTATCTAGACTTTATTGAGTCAGGTGATATCAATAATAGTATAATCCAGACTGAGAACTCCTTATTCTTGCATCATAACCTCTCCTCGTCTACTATTCTCTCTCTCTTACGTACTCAGACAAAAGCAAACAAGGAAACTAGCAGCAAAGTCCTACTTGAAAGTCTGTGCTTCCCAAGTTCTCCTTTCACCTCTGCACCATACTTATCAGGTAGTGGCCTGCATCCCCTCCTTACCTGTCCTACCAGCTCTGGAGACACTCTTGAGATGCCCTGAGGCATGTAAATCAATATACCTGAGACCAAGTGGGCCTGGGACATGTGAAGAGTCTCAGCTCTGCATATGTTGAATGCTGTGCTCACTGCCTCCTCCTACCCATCTGCCAGCAGTCAGTGCAGACCCCACACCCACAACTAGCCATCATGACCTTAAAGATGGGTCACCTCTGCCTGCTGTGATGCTGCCCGCACCACACCTGTACATGCCTCTGTGGGTTGTTTATTTCACCTTGGTCTGTTTTTCTGATATGAGTATTCAATGCTATAAATTTCCCTTGTAGGACTGCTTTCATTGTGTTCCACTGTATTAGCATTATCTTTGAATTGTAGGAACTCTAATTTCTTCTTTAATTTCATCTATGATCCATTGGTTGTTCAGGAGGGTATTATGTAATTTTCATGTGCTTATGAAGTTCTTGTGCTTTCTTTTTGCCATTGATTTCTAATTTCATTGCATTATGGTCTGATAATATGCACAGATAATTTCAGTTCCTTTGGATATATTTAACTATGCTCTATGAGCTAGTATGTGTTCTACTTTGGAGAAGGGTATATTCTTATGTTGTGGGGTGGAACAATCTGTAGACATCTACTAAGTCCATTTCCTTAAAAATTTGGTGTAGTTCTAATAGTTCATTTTTGATTTTTTGTCTATTTGATATGTCTATTTATCACAGTGGTATTGAAATTCTCCACTATGATTGTGTTACTGCTTATTTGATTTTTCATGTCTGTTAATATTTGTTTCTATACTTGAGTGCACTGGTATTTGGTGCTTATATATTTATGATTGTTATCCCCTCTTCTTGGAGTGTTTCCTTTAGAAGGATATAGTGGCTTTCCTTGTCTCTCTTAATCAATCTTGGCCTCAAATCCACTTTGTCTGTAAATAAAATAGCTATCCTTGGTGTTTTCCACATTTCTGTTTCATCCTTTGACTTTCAGTCTATGACTTTTTGAATCGTTTCATGTTTGTAGCCTATTGTTGTATCTTGTTTCTTGATCCATTCTGCCAGTCTGTGTCTTTTGACTGGTGATTTGAGACCATTAACATTGATGGTTATAACTCCAATGTATTGAATTATTCTTGTCATGTAATTTTACTGTTGTTGTTTTTGTTTTTTACCACTCTGTTTAATTGCTTGTCTTGCCTGGTTGATTCATTCTGTTGGTGTTTGTGGAGTTGGAATCCTTGTTATCTCTTTCTAGAATATCTTTCAGAACATTTTGGCATGCTGGTTTTGTGTTCATGAATTTCATCATGTATTTTTTGTTATGGAAGTATCTTATGAGTTTTTTAAAAAAATTATTTTAAAAATAAAAGAAGGAAAACATATTAACAGACAGACATCCATTTGAAAAACAGCATAAGAACAATATAAGCAACATAGAGTTACAAACAAAGTAGTAGGAAATTATCAATGGTTGTTGTATTACGTATTGACATCTTCAAAGTGGTTTCTCAGGGGAACAAATAGAGACATGCAAGATTGATCAAATAATTAATCATTAGCTGCTCCTTTCAGTAAAGCAATAGAAATCAGTAATTCAACTATGTTAGCTATCCTGTATATACATACATAATTTCTCTTTCCTTTCTCTTTTCACTCACTCCAGTTGCTCTTTATTTTGAGCATGTTCCTTTCATTTCACAGTGTCTGTCCTACCTCCTAATTTTTATTCACTCTTTCAGGTTCTTACACTAGTGAGATAATACGTTGCTTACACATGCAGGTTGGATTTATTTCACTTATGAGTATGGTCTCTAGTTGTGACAATTATCTGCAAAAACCTTGAGATTATCTTTCTTTATAACTGAGTAATATTCCATTATATAGAAGTACCACAATTTTTTCTCCATTCCTCAGTGGATGGACATTTGGGTTGCTTGCACAATTTAGCAATTACAAATTGTGCTGCTGTAAACATGGGTGCACATATATCACTGTGATATGATGTTTTCAAAATACCCAGAAGGGGAATAGCTGGGTTGAATGGGACCTCTAGCTCTAGTTTGCCGAGGAATTTCCAAACTGATTTCTACAGTGGTTTCACCACACTGCATTCACACCAGCAGTGGAGAAGAGTTCCTATTTCTCCCACAGCCTCACCCTGGGTTGTGAGGCTGTTATTGTTTAATTTCTTAATTATAGCCATTCTTACTGGGGTGAGATTAAATCTCAATGCTGTTTTAATTTGCATTTCTCAAATGACTAATGATGTTGAACATTTTTTCATGTATTTATTTCTCTTTTGTGTTTATCTAAGAAGTGTGTATTCATCTCAGATGCCCATTTTGAATGGGTCTTTGAATTTGGGAGAGATGATGTTTTTGTTCTAGATAGAAGACTTTTGTCTGGAAGATATTCAGGTAAATTTTTTCCCAGTTTGTGGGTTCTCTTTTTACTCTGCTGGTGATTTTTTTAGATGTGCAGAAACTTCTCGGTAGGATGAGATTCCAGTTGTTGATTCTTTGAGGTATTTCCAGTGCTGTTTGGTTTTTGTTCATGAACTCTCTACTTAACCCTATGTCTTTAAGACTTCCACCAACTTTCTCTTCCACTAGATCTAGTGTTTCTGTTTTAATATTTAGATCTTTAAGCCATTTTGACTTTATTTTGGTGCATGGTGATAGGCTTGAGTCTAGTTTTAGTCTTCAGCATGTGGAAATCCAGCTTTTCCAGCACCACGTATTAAAGAGGCTACCTTTCTTCCAATGAGTTTGTTTGGCCCCTTTGTCAAAGATTACATGGCTGAGTGTGTTTTTCATTGTGTCTGCATCTTCCAGTCTGTTCCATTGATCCTCTGGTCTGTTTGTTAGCCAGTACCATGTTGATTTTGTTACAGTAGCTTTGTACTATAATTTCAGGTAAGGGATTGTGATTCCACCTGACTTGTCTTTGTTGCCCAGGATTACTCTTGCTATTCTGGATCTCTTCTTTTCCCAGATGAATTTAAGGCATGTTTTCTCTAGGTCTTTGAGTATGCTAATGGTAGTTTAATGGGAATTGCAATGAATGTGTACAACAATTTTGGGAGTATGGCCATTTTCACAATGTTGCTTCTTCCTACCCATGAGTAAGGACTATTTTTCTGTTTACTGAAATTCCCTTTGAGCTCTTTTTTCAGAGTACTGTAGTTTTCATTGAGATCCTTTACTTTTGTCAGTTTGATTCTTAAATATTTCAATTTTTTGGGTGCTGTTGTGAAAGGTATCATTTCCTTAATTTCTCTCTCAGTCTGTTTGTTGTTTGTGTGTAGGAAATGCTATTTATTTTTGGGTGCTGACTTTGTATCCAGCTACATTGCTGAATTTATTGATTAATTCAAGAAGTCGTCTGGTGGAGTTTTTGAGGTCTTCCATGTAAAGTATCATGTCATCTGCAAATAGTGATAATTGTACTTCTTGCTTTCCTATCCTTATTCCTTTTATTTCTCTCTCTTGTCTAATTGCTCTGGCTAATATTTACAGAAATGTTGAATAGGAGTGGTGACAGTGGATATCTTTGTCTTGTTCCTGATTTTAAAGTAAAAGCTTTCAGTTTTTGTTCATTTTGTATGATGTTGGCTGTTGGTTTATCATAGATGACCTTTATCTGATTGAGGTAAAATCCATCTATGCCAACTTTCTATGAAGTTTTTATCATGAAGAAATGTTGAACTTCATCAAAAGCTTTGTCTGCATTTCCAGATGATAATGTGATTCCTGTCTTTAGCTTTGTTGATACGGTGTATTATATTGAGTGATTTGCATATATTGAACCATCCCTGCATTGATGGATGAGTCCCACTTGGTCATCATGTATTATCTTCTTGATGTTTAGCTGCTTTCTACTAGCTAGTATTTTATTGAGAAGTTTTGCATCTATGTTTATGAGGGAGATTGGTCTATAGTTCTCTTTTTTGGTTGGGTCTTTTTCTGATTTTGATATCAAGATAATAATAGCCTCCAGGAATTAGTGAGGGAGATTCCTTTGCTTTCTATTTCTTTAGAGAGTTTGAGAAGAACTGGTATTAAATCTTCTCTAAATTTCTTGTAGAAGTCATGTGTGAATCCATAAGGACCTGGGCTTTTTTTTGTTGGTGAAATTTTTTTTATTACATTTTCAAATTCATTAGCTGATATTGGGTTATTCAAGATTTTTGTGTCTTCTTGATTCATATGTAATGGTGATTCAATCTACCTAGGAATCTGTCCATTTCTTCTGAGTTTTCCGTCCAATGAAGTAAAGATTTTCAAAGTAAGTATTGATGATCTTCTGAATTTCTACAGGATCTGTAGTGGTATCGTCACTTTCATTCTTTATTGCATGGATTTGTGTTTCTTCTTTCCTTTTTTTGATAAGGCTGTCTAGGGGTTTATCAATTTTATTTATTTTTTCAAAGAACCAAATCTTTGATTCATTAATTCTTTATATTGTTTTCTTAGTTTCAATTGCTTTAATGACCACTTTGATCTTTATAATTTCCTCCCTTCTTTGGAATTAACTTGCTCTTCTTTTTCTAGAGGAATTTACTTGCTCTTCTTTTTCTAGAGGTTTGAGGTGCAACATAAGGTTGTTTATTTGTGTTCATTCTCTTTTCCTGAAGTGGGAATCCACTGCTATAAATTTCCCTCTGTGGATTGCGTTCATTGTGTTCCACAGGTTCTGGTAGTTTGTATCTGTCTTTTCATTTAATTGTAAATACTGTTTAATTTCTACTTCAATTTTTTCTGTGACCCATTGGTTGTTCAGGAGGGTGTTATTTAAATTCTATGTGTTTATGGAGCTTTTGCAATTTCTTTTATCATTTATTTCCAGTTTTATTGCACTATGGCCCGATAATATGCTGGGGATAATTTCAGTTCCTTTGCATTTACTTAAGCATATTCTATGTGCTAGCATGTGGTCTGTTTTAGAGAATGTCCCATGCACAGCTGAGCAGAATATGCATTCTAATGTTTTGGGGTAGAATACTCTGTAAAGGTCTACTAAGTCCATTTTCTTCACACTTCTAGTTTAGTTCTGTTATTTCTTTGCTGATTATTTTGTCTAGTTGATCTATCTCTTTGTGACAATGGGGTGTTAAAATGCCCTGTTACAACTGTATTACTTACTTGATTTTTTTATGTGTGTTAAAATTTGCCTTATATAATTGGCTGTCCTACACTTGGTGCATATATATTTATGATTGTTATCTCTTAATATTCATTAAGACAGTTCTTCCAGCTTTTAATGGCATTTTTAATTTCATGTATGTCTCTTTGAATCTGTTTCATGTATTCTAATTCTTTCCTATACTGTTCTTTCAAGGTTTCTATCATTTTTCTGTGTTCCTGTATTTTTTATCTATGTCTTCTTTGATATGCTGAGCAATTCTTTCATTAAAGTTGTCATTTCTTTTTTTTTAACCTGAGAAATTATTTCTGATCTGATTTCCTCTATAGCCTGATGTAGGTGGTTCTTTACTTCAGTTGCTATCATTTCAGTGATTTCAGATGTGTGACTTCCATATACTCCCATGTTGATATTTCCTGGACTTGTTCTGGTTGGCGTATTTGGGTAAGATTGTATTTTCCTTCTTCTTTCTGTCATTTTCAAAGCTCCAGAGGTTTCCAGGGATTCAGGTTCATTTGTGAGAGGCAGCAGGGGTGGGAGCAGAGGACCCAGGCATCCAGAAAGCTCACTGAGTCCTCCTGAGTTCAAGGCCCCTCCTATGGTGGCATCAGGGTCAGGGCCAGAGGATCTGGACTCCAGGCTGCCCACTGAGGCCCCCCAAGTCCAAGCTCCCCCCACCGTGGTGGTGGTGGTGGGGCATGGCTGGAGCTGTTTCCTAGTTTAGTGTTCATGGTTTCCATCATTTTCCTAAGCTCTTCTATTATTTAAATCTGTATCTACTTTGGAGTCACAAATCATATTTTTTCTTATTCTCACCATCTTTGTAGTTATCTCATAATTTATTTCTGCTCTGATTTTTTTTCTACAGCCTTGTTCATCTGCTTTAATACTTCTTCTATTACCACTCCAGAGAGTTCAGGTGAGTGGCTTCATAATTTTCCACCTCACTGACCACTAGATTTGCCTTTGGTGCACTGGATGTCTGGGCTTGCACCTTGTTTATTGTCTTCTAAATTTTCTTTTGTTTTTAATTCAATTCCTGGGTTGATATCTGTAAATTGCTTATGGCAAGTAGCTTTATTGTTTATATTAGGGATCAGTCAGAAATGATTACTTCTCAGAGGTGTCTTCAGCTGTTTTTTGAATTTTCAGTCTGTTGCAAGATCCTATCTCTTCAAATTATTGGGGATGAGAATTTGCTGCCTCCTTGGCTCAGCTCTTAGTATTTTAGCACTTGTCTGTAGTATTTTTTTTTTTTTTGTCATCCTTAGGCTATCTCAGTCTTTGTATAACAGAAGAACAATTGATTAGAGCAATTATGACACATTGGCTAAAGTGGTACAAACATCAATAACAGTAGAATCAATCACAATCTAGGAAATAACTATGGTGACTATTAATATGACTCCTTTAACCATGTAAACTAGATTTGCAGTTTTATAATAATATAAAATATGTATATGTAATAAAATCTAAAAGCAAACATAAAATTGCATACCATAAATAAACCTTAAATATGGTGATTATACTCTTGGGCAGAAAATTTTAAAAGGATTAGGAAGAAAAATAGAGGAAGAGAAAGAGATGAGCAGCAAGGCTGGACTACAAAGGAAGATCTTGCAAACTTTGGGAAACTGGTGAAGAATACAGGAGGGAAAGAAATCAAAACAAGAACAAAATGAACAACAACAACAAAAACTAGAAGTCATGTTTACACTCATATAAAAATAAGAACAAACAATCAAGAAAAAAAAACATAAATACCCCAGAAAATGGAAAGACAAAAAAAGAAAAAAGAATAAGAAAAATAAAAAGTTCACTTCAAGGCATGCCTCTGCTGTTACCAGTAGACAACATGGGCAGACAGAGTCCCAATCCAAGTTGATTAATCCCAGCAAACCAACTGTAGTTTTATGGTGGGGTAGTGGATAATCCCAGCAGGCCTGCATTTTTACTTTCAGTGAAGTTCAGGCTGGTTTCTGGTTGTGAGGTATAAACCAGATTTGTTCAGCCTGCAACAGCGTGTGAGTCTTCTTCCTGTTAATTTTGAATATGCTAGCATGATCCTGTCACTGGGAGCCAATAGATGGAGCCAGCCCATAGCTGTTTTGAATTCTGAGCTCAGTTGGCCCCTCTCCAAGATGACTGCTGACCGATTGCCCTCTTGTTGGGGATGTCTGACCCCAAATAACTCACAAGCCATTGCAGTCTCTTCATCCACTGCTCCATTCCACTGGTGTGTCTCTCCTTGGAGGCTTCTGAAGTTTCCAGTAGTCACTATGTGTCTGTTGGTTTGACCTGCCCTTCTGTTATGGTTGATACATTGTGTCAACTTGGGGAGTCTAGAGGTTTAGCTAAATGACTCAGCAGTTCTGCAAGGACATGCCCTTCCCCTTCTGGAGTGTTGTTCATTGTGTCAACTTGAGAAGTTTAGAAGGTTAACTATGTGACTCAGCAGGGAGCCAGGGCGCTTACTTTGTATTCATCCTGAGCCTGTGCAAGAGGAGGGCATGGAGAGGATGTGAGAGCTACATGCCCCCTGGGTCGGGGGTAGCCTGCCTACACTGTAAGGAAAAGAGGCTGCTGGCCACCACTCCTCCCTTCTGTTCTTGCTGCTTTCGCTACCCTCTGCCATCATGAACCACTCTGCCTTGGAGCCAGCTTAGTATGGACTGAAACTTCCATACACTGTGAGTTAAACAACTTTTTCCTTTATTAATTTGGGGTGTCAGGTATTTTGTCTCAGCAATGAGAGAAAAGTAACCAAGACACCTTCCTATGCAGAAGGCTGAGCTTGGAAAGAAAGCACCACCTCCTTTTTCTTCACTGGAGTCTCTCTTCATTCTCTCCATGGACTTCAATTCTCACTTCAGTTTCTTCTTGGGTCACAACAATGCACTTCCCTCATTCTTCTCCTCTTGTTCCTATGTTTCAGTGTTTGGACACCAAGCCTGAGAGAGTCTCCTTCTCTGCTGCTCACCATTCTACCATGTTCCTGGAAATTGAGAACTACTGCTTTAGGGGACAAGATCAAAGACTGGAAAAAGGAACTTCTCTCAGTTCAGAGAAAAACTGTGTTTGTACTGACATCCCTGGTTCCCCTGAAGGCTTCCAAGAAGTTTCAGGCATTGAGCATCTACCATTTGTAAGGATGGACTTCAAATGAGGTGTCTGCTGGCTTAATAGGAAAAGTGAAAAGGTGGTGGAACAAATCAGCAAATGATCAGTTTGCAATTGGCTAGGACAGCAAAAACTACTCCATAGCAATCAATATGCCAATACAGAATGGGAATCCTGAAAGAATGACTGACTTTCCTTTCAGGATCATTATAGGCTTCTTTGCAGCAAGGAGGCAGTGCTGTATTCCAAGGACTAGCTGAGTACCCCTGATTCTGTTTGGCAAGCACATTTTGAGCTCCTCCCATATGTCTGATATTGTGCTGAGTCAGAGATGACAGGGGATTGCTGTAGTTTAGACCCATATTGAAGACTTGATTCTCAGCCAGTGGTTCTATTGAGAGGTGATGGAAGCTTTAGGAGGTAGAGCCCAGTAGAGACAGTTAGGTCACTGGGGGTGTGTCCTAGAAAGGGTCACTGGAACACTGGTCTCTTATTTTGTTACCCAGCTGCCATGAGTAAGCAGCTTTCCGTGCCACTTGTTCCTGCCAGGATGTACTTTGCTTTCAGCAGTCTAAAGCAAAGAGTCAAATGAAACCTCTTTCTTCTAAGTTAGCTCAGGTATTTAGTCTCAACAACAGAAAGATGACCAGCAAGGCCTGGACTGTCTTACTACTGGGATAGACCAGCACATATATTGCATGTGGCAGATGTGATAAGAATCACTGCTTCTATTTGTGCTCACCGGGCGCCAGGCACCTACATCTGGCCATGATCTGACCTTAACTGTAGAGGCTCAGAAAAGTGATGCCTTTCTTCTCAATTTACAAGTGAAAACAATCCCAGAAAGGAGAATTGGGTGCCTATTAAGGCTTACATTTCTGGCAGCACAAGAAATAAAAGAATCACTATCCACAAGGAGTTTGTGGTTTATTTAAAGACACAAACTAGGACGCAAGAATCAAATACTTTCTACCCTTAACTTCACCTGCACTGGTGAAGCCAGTGTATGGATTCTCCCCAGCATGGTTGGAGTTGAATCACTGGATGAGGGGAGAACAGGTCAGTCAAACACTCAGCCTGTGGAGGCAATGGGGATTGTGATACATACAGAGCAGATGCTGCCACATAGCATTTGGGAGGAGAGTTATCACTCAAAGTCATCTGATTAATTTACTCACCTGTAAAGAGAACTGTACAGATGCCATCTAAATTGAAATGTCCAACTGAGATATTGGCAGAAACAATTGCAGCTGATTCATTTTCTCGAGAGAAAATTAGTAGGGCTTCTAGTAGACACTATGGATGCATCCGTTAGTATAGTCCTGTGGAGGAGAATAGAGTGTTATTTTTGAAGGAGACAAAAACAATCTCAAACATGCACACAGCATTTAATACAGGTCAGGCACTGTCCCAAGTCTCCACACATGGTCTCATTCAATCTTCATAGCAACTCTAGGGGAGATGCAGAGTACTATTTATTCCCATTTTTTAGATTAAAAAACCATCTTGGGAAGTTAAAGGACTTCTATGAGGTCACACAATTTGAGGGCATAGGGAACTTGTTGAGCTGGAGAATGTTTGGAATGTTTCAAATGTGGTCCCTGAAGCATCCTCACCACTGCCAAGGGTGTCCTGCCTATTGGTATCTTGCTGAGACAGTTGAGGAACAGCCAAAATGGTCATCTTTCAAACCCTGGACCATTCAAATGCTGGAAAGGGGCCCTACAGATATGTTTTGTGCTTTTGCAACAGAACTAAATAAGAATATGGGATATCAGGACTTACATGCGACTTTGGAGTTATAAAAACAACAGCTACAAACACATCCTACTATCATGGTTACAAGCAAAGGTCATCTGAAGACCTGCATTGCCACAGCAGTCAGAGCTGAACAACAAGCTGTCCACAACTGAGCTCAGACACTGAACAGTAGCACCAAGCACTCTGCAATCTTGCAGTGCATGGAGGACCTAGATAGGAACTTTTAGGGAGGACATTTCCTATATTAGCTACCATATTTTCCTTTATTCAGGAGCCAGTGGGCTGACGTTTTCTTTGTTGTAGCAATTCCCTTCTTGAGCTGGCACAGTGGTGGTAAACCTATGGCATGTGTATTATTGTGTTTTTCTTTAAGACAAAAGATGTTAATGTGAAGTTGTTTTTTCTAAACTAATACATCAGTATTCAGGTTTAATTGCAGTGTTGACACTTTGTGGTAAATAAGTAGGTTTTGGGTTGCAGGTTAGCACTTGGTTTTTAAAAGGTTTACTATCACTGCTCTAGCAGAAGTACCAATAAAAGTCTTGCCAGGGCTTGCATTCTTATGGGTGTGGTCTTTTAAAAATAATCCTGCCTATCTCCTCCAATTATACTTTGAATCATTTCTTTATTTTTCAAAATAAATGCAGTGTGAATAGTTGTATTACGCTGTATTATTTAGAAAACTAGAACAAGAGAAAGAGCTGATATATGTTCAGAAATTTTTTTGTTTTCAGACAAAATCTAGTAAACTACAAGCCAAAGCCCTTCCATTCCCTCTCATGTATCTTATGAATTTAATTGCCTTTTTCAGATGACAGACAAAGCTAACACAATCCTTTGTCTTTTCTTGAGTAACACCAAATCAGAGAAAATCACAAGCACAATCCCTTACTATCACAAATTATGCAGTTGAGTTTCCCACATTTGGGGAATGGGCAAGGGTCAACATATCCAGGTTAAGCCTTGCCCTGGGAAAACCACCTTCATGGGCACGGTATCTCCCCTGCCAGGTAAGTAATTTTTGTTTTGTTTTTGAGACAGGGTCTTGCTCTGTAGTCCAAGCTGGCCTTGAACTCCTGGGGATCCTCCTGCCTCTGACTCCAGAGTGCTGGGATTACAGGTGTGCACCACCATGCTCAGCAACTGGATGTGACCTTTTTCTTTGTTCATTTCTGGATCCTGTTACATTACCAGTTCTCCAGATGACTTTGTTATAGGCTGAAATACAAGAACCACTGGCTCAGAGTGTATAGGGACTAGAAAATAAGGTGAAGAGGAGGGCTGCTTTGTCATCTTCAACGGATGCTGCTAGGAAAAAACTGAGTTTGGCTGGAAAGGGGATGGAACATGTATAGAGAAACAGCACTCTCTGCTGTTATGACACTCAGGGACCAATTTTCTGGAACACTGGGCCTTTGCTCCACGTTTCCCATCTGTTTCTGTTCTCTTGTTTGCTCTAAGCAGCTCCTTGGCTGCCTATGTCCAAACCCAGACTTACTCCTTGAATGGAAGTACTGCCCAGCTTTCCTTTCCTCCTAGAAGTACTGTCCTGCTTGTCTTCTGCTGTGGTTCATTGTCCCAACTGTTGACCCTGGACCTCCTAGTCTCCAGGACCATGAGATGAAGGAAGTTTCTTTCCTTGTAAACTATTCATTCCATTTATTTTGTTATAGAAACAGAAAATGGATTAAGACACCCATCTGTTTTGGTGATGGGTGGCTTGAACACTTGTCTAAAACTTTCTTTAAGAATTACCAAATGAAATCATTTCCAATTGACTCCCTTCTGGAAGTTTCTTCTTGCTTGCTTCCAAGGATGGCTACTTTCCTGCCCCTTGCCCGCACTCCCCCAGTCTCTGAGACTGACTAAATGGTAATAATGAATCTAGCAGGAAGTGTGTGTGTGTTTGTGGGGGTGGTCCTGTCTCAACTATATCATCCTCATATCAAACACAAGGGTGCAATGAGATTTTTACTTTAATCTTCCCTAAAGAAGTTGTGCTATGAGTTCCTGAGCTGTATGTGAGGGTGAGAGGGTACATCATTGTCTAACGGAGGGATTGTCCTGAGGAGCAGAAAGATTTGGACTCCTGTTCGACCCATTGAGCTGTGAAGTGCATTCTACAAGAGTTAGTCCTGATGTCTCAGGAATGGTCCAATGAAATGGGACTTTACGTGTGTTGCTGCGTGCATTTTCCTGGTTTTGGCTATGGCCTGCTCTGCCCAGGCAAGGTTGAGAAGAATGTGTTAAAAACCCATAGTAGCTCATTACACAGACACCATATTTCTTCAGGTCAAATGACCCCATGAGTTTTCTTTATTGCTTCCTTTTTACTAGGACACAACTAAATAATCTTATCAGTTCTGCTGCATTTTCCAGTGGTTATCAAGCTACTGTGTTCCAATTTTGACAGACTTTTATGGAAATTCTCTGTGTACCTTAAAAATTGCAATGATAAAGTACTTATTTCCTTAAGTTGCCCCAATAAAAAATGCTAATATAAACTATGACCATTGACTTTTAAAACTATTTACATAGATTGCAATAAAATTAAAAATTGGGACTTGTGGGTGCTAGTTTTTTTAATTCTTGCATGTTTGAAGATATTTCACACATCTTTCTCATTACTAGTTTCATTGTTGTTTCTCAATTATATTTAAAAAAATTTTAATTAACACATAAATGTATATATTCATGGGGTGTGATGTTTTGATATATGTATATATTATATGATGTATATTATGTATATACTGTATATGTTGTACATGCTAATTAGCATATCCATCACCTTGAACATTTATCATTTCTTTGTTGTGGTAACATTCAAAATGCTATCTTCTAGCTATTTTAAAATACACAGTTCTTTATTGTTAACTGTAGTTACCCCACTGTACAGTGGAACCCCAGAACTTATTAATCTTAATTGCTTCTTTGGAACCCATGATCAACCTCTTTTTAATCCTCTCTTTAAATTTTATTTTGCAAAAGTTTTGTATTCTATATTGTTCTGAGTCAAATTAGATTACAGTGGAAATTACAGTATACTTCTTACCCATTCCTCCAGCTTTTTCTCCTTATGGACAATCATTTTCACAGTTTTTTAAAGCTCATAACACTAATGTTTTAAAAACGACCAATCCAGTGGCATTTAGTGCCTTGAAAATGTGGTACCAGCTTTGTCTAGTTCAAAACTTATATCTTATTATAAAGTGAAAATGCAACCCACATTTGTCCCTCTCTCAAGCCTGTGGAGCTCACCCACCTGCAATCCATCTTTACAGAATATCTACCCTGGATATTTCAGGTAAATTGAATCATACAATATGAAATCTTTTATATCTAGCTTTTTTTCCACTTAGTGTAATGTTGTAGAGGTTCATATATATTGGAGCATGTATCAGTATTAATGCCTTTTTATGGTTGAATAATTTTCCATTGCATAGATATAGCACAATTTATCTATGGAAAACTATAGATATATGGACTGTTTCTACCTTTTGGTTATTGGAAATATGCTGCTATGAACATGTATGCATATGTACTTGTTTTTCTTTACTTTTGAGAACATTCTTAAGAATGAAACTTACGGATCATATATTCTCTTAATTATTTTCTCTTTGTTGGGACACTATACCAGATACACACAATTTAAAGGAGGAATGATTTATTTAGCTTACAGTTTGTAGAAGTTTCAGGGCTGGCTCCAAGATAGGGTGGCACGGCAGAGGGCATAGCAAGGAGAAAGAGCTTATGGCATTACGGGGGGAAGCCAAGAGAGATCAAGGGAGGAGGGAGGCAGACAGACCTTTCCAGCACACATCCCCAGTGACCTCCTCCTCTGACTAGGTTTCACCCCCAATTATATCTATCTATAAACTCCTCCTCTGACTAGGTTTCACCCCCAATTATATCTATATATAAACTCACCGGTGGACTAATCCACTTATAAGTATCATGCCTCCAGGATCCAATCACCTCCCAAAAGCCCCACCTGTGAGCCCACAAAGCTTTGGGGGACATCTAGATGTAAACCACAACAGTGATTTCATGTTTGCATTTTTAAGGAAGCACCACACTATTTTCGCAGTGATTTTACCATTTTACATTCCCATCAGTAATGTGCACGAGTTCCAACTCCTTTGCATTCTCTCCAACACTTGCTATTTTATGTTGCTCATAGCAGCTATCCTAAATGAATGTGAAATGGTATCTTCTCCTTGTGGTTTTCATCTGCATTTTTTACTGACCAATGATCATTTAGTTTCCTTTCATATGCTATTGGCTAGTCATATATCATAGCTAGAGAAATTTCCATTCAGAGTCTTTGTCTATTTAAAAAAATAGGTTTTAAAAATTTTTTTAAAAGATTGATTTGTTACAGAACTTTATAAATCTGAATATCATTCCCTTATCAGATGCACAATTTGCAATTATCTTCTCTCATTCTCTATTTTGATGAAGTCCAAATTGTATGTGTTTTAGCTTTGGTCATTTGTGCTTCTGGTGCCCTATCAAGGGAGCTGCCTGTGCCCTCCTTTGGTTGTCATGCGTTCTCTGGCAGTTTCCTGAGAAACAGACTGTCCTGGTGAGTCCTCTCTCATTGCTGAGACAAAATACCCAACACCCAAAGTTATCGGGGAAAGGTTTACTTAGCTCACAGTATGTAGAGGTTTCAGTCCATAATCAGCCAGCTCCGAAGGGGGCAATGTGCATATGCACACACGCGAGAAACCTCTTTCTGGTCCCTTACGTTGATTTTATGGAGGCTACTGGGATTAGGGAAGTGCTAATCCAATCAGTGGACTGATCCGACAATCACTACCCTTAACCCCAGCACTTTAATCCCAGTACTGCACTATGGATCATTACACACTAGATTCAGCCACCTCCAAAATACCTGCTCCCTGACTGCATGAGGCTTTGCGGAGAAATCTAGACACAAACCGTAATACAGAAGTAGGAGGAAATAAGGCACAGCTACTTCATCGTGCAGATTCTCACGAGTTGTCTGGTCAGGCAGCCCTCCCTCACTTAGTTTTCCTAGGTGGTTACTTCTTGAGATCTTCTCTTCTCACACCCTTTATAGAGCTCCACCCCACTCAGCTAGAGTGGAGAGGCAGCTTCCTGATGCCCCGGCTGGTGCAAGGGACTTGTTTGTTCCTTGTATCCACATACACAGACTTTATATCTTTTTGCCCTTTTGAACTTCATGTGCAAGCTCAACTTTGAAGGGGTTTGGAGCTCCCAGTTCTGAGTCATTTTTCCAGAGGTCTGCAACTCCAGCTGCCTTGCTTCCTGAAACTGTCAAGAAGATGCTGGGATCTAAGTTTCTGCTTTTTAGGCTCTGCTAAGTCAGTTCTTACATTTTCATCTGTTCTCCACACTGGAGAATTTTGTTGATATCTCTCATCTTTTCCTGTATTTTTTTTGTGCTTTGAAGTTTATGTATTACCTTTGTAAATTCTTATTTTAGAGATATTTGGTGAAGGACTAAACATAAGCTTATGTTTTCAATCTACTTATTAGCAGTTGAGGTTCATCCAGGGTGAGATAAATCTAGGTATTTTACTCAGAGGAGATTTAATGAAAGTGTTGGTTGCACAGATAATGAAAGGATGAGATAATAAGAAAAAAGACAGAAAGAAACCCTCATATAACTATTTGTGGATTCGGGAAGCAGTTATGATTTTGATTTTAGGAGTAAATGGAATGGGGTTCCTAGAGCTCAGGATGTCAGGAGAACACTTAGGTACTGTTGAGACAGCATAGGTGACTAGTGCCTGGAGCCTGAGAACTCACTAGCTACACGGGACTAGTGAAGGAATGCTGCAAATTTTCACCTTATTGGAGGTGGCCACTGCAGAAGCAAGGCAGGAATACTTCAAAATACAAAACAAAACTGTTATGGTTTGTGTCTAGATGTCTCCCAAAGCATATGCAGTCACAGGTGGGGCTTTTTCAGAGGTGACTGGGTCTAAAGTGTGATCGCTGGGTTTAAAGGAGTGTGATTACTAGATTATTCCACTGATTGGTTTGGCAGGTAGCCTAGATAGAATATAGAAGGGCAGAAAGGAGCTGTCGTTGTCACTTGTTGCATATTGTTTTGCTTCTGCCCTGTTATGAATTGTTTCTCCTCTGCGGTGCTCCTCTGCCACACCACTCTGCCTTGGAGCCAGCTGACTATGAACCGAAACCTCTGCAGATCATGAGCCAAATACACCTTTCCATCTTTAGCTTTAAGCATTGAGTATTTTGACTCAGCAATGAGAAAAGTAACTAAGACAAAAAACAAAACAAAACGTTGCAACAAAAGCATTTTACTTGCTTGCAGGAAGCTAGCAAGAGCTTAGAGAATTGAGGGGTGGGAATGGCTACTTGCAGATTTCTGACCATAGAATCATAGAACAGAGCATTGAAGGTGGGTTCAGAGTTGAGAGAGACCAGAGTTTTAGCAGCAAAGTAGCATGACCACCTTAGTGGCCCAGCTGGAGGACAGCATGAAGAGAATGGAATTAAAAAGAATTTCATGGTGTTTGGAGATAAGCTATGAGTACTAGCCTGGAGATACAAGGTTAGTTGCAAAGTTATTTGAAAGATAAAGTAATTGATATGTGGGTAGTAGATGTGGTAGGGGAGAGAGATAGAGAAGTCACATATGTGCGAGCAAGCTGTCAAGTATGAGGTTTTAACTCAAACGAGAGACTTGGCTGGGGTTCTAGGTTTGGAGTCACAGGCATTTCGGTGGCCACTTCAGCCATGGAAATGACTATAGAAGAAGTAGATGAGATGGCTCTGCCAATCCCTGGAGGATACCAACTTGTTCATACAGGAAATTATCCTTTTAGGACAGTGATAGTGAGACTAAAATTTTAGAGACCAAATCCCCAAATTGCAACCAATAACCCACTTACTTATCACAAAGTGCCAACACTGCAATTAAACCTGAACACTGATATTTTAGTTTAGAGAAAACAACATAGCCATTTTGGTAAGGTCTTCATCAGAGAGGGGATTACTGTGTTCTGATGTATACACAAAACTTTGAAATTTGGCAGTTGTCATATGATTTATTTTAGAAAGACAGAAAAACTAGGACACTGGGGATGGTATTTCCTCAGTTTCCCTTCAAGAAACTCTTTAAGTTTCACCAAACTCAGCTGCACTTTTGTGGTTGGTGTCAAAGTGCTGTCTGACGTTTGATAAGTGACAAACACACAACATTTTCACTACGCAGAATGCAGTGCTTTCCCGTTTCATTCATCCACTCCCAGTGATTTTGCCCAGGCTTCTTAAAGTGACCTTCCACTGTCTATTTTCAGTTCTGTTTTGGTGTTCAAGACTTGGAGTCTATAAGAACACAACACTTTTTTTAAAAAATGAAGCACTCAAAACAAATCTATCCCTATACTCTATATCCCTAGTTTTAAAACAGTTAACACTGAATAATTCATATTCCTTGAATCAACAATGTATGGCAAGGCCAGGAGTGGTGACATATGCTTGTGATCCCAACACTCAGGAGGCAGAGGTGGGAGGACTCCTGTGAATTCAAGGCCAGCCTGGGTATGTAGTGAGTTCAAGCCCAGACTGCACCATATAACAAGACCCTATCTTAAAAAACCAAAACCAAATCAAAACAAAATAAAGCAAAAAAAAGATCTACTGCAGAGATTTTCACCTGGTATTCTAGAATTTGTTGACCACTACTGCAAAGGGCAACATAACACTGACCACCAGTTTTTGGCCTTCCCTGAAAAAGAAATCAGCGTTTTTTCTACCCTGTAGAGGCTTCTGTTAAAATCACAGCCAGTCCAAGCAAATTATAGGATATATATGTCTCTGGCAGCACACTGACTGGCCACATGAAAGCTAGGGTGAGTAGCGGTAATGAGTCATGGCTTGTGGTGCCATTACCTGGTGCTGCTAGTCCTTTCTGAGCATGTGCATGAATCCAGCTATGCTGTCATGCCCTGCTAGGCTGGGGAGGCTATGCTGGGGTAACTTGGCTTGCATGCTGACAGAGAGGGCTCTGGATGCCTACTACAACAAGCATGCCATAGGCTCTCCACCACTATTCTAGGCTGTAACTTCATATAGCACGAATGTCTGCATCACCCTGTGCAGTTCATGGTTTACTGCTCTGCAGCTCCCCAACCCTGTGCCTCCCCTACTGTGGGTCCTCATTTGCTGTCATCCAGTCCGTGTTGGGGGCTGAGTTCCCAGCAGCATCTTTGGAATATCCTAGGGTTATTATGTTCTCCTCTAGGAAAGCTGCCCCTAGGAAGGATCATGATGCTTTGACCCTCTATTCCTGCCAGTGGAGACCTAGTGGGGATCTGAGCCTCAAGAATAACTTTACCTAATTGCTCAGGTAGTCCATTCCTTCTCATTCTGACTCCAACCCTGTTCTGGGCTGGCCATACAGAAGGAGGGTCATTTCTTATTTATCTACTCATGACACAGAAGGGAACACATTTCTTAGGGGTGACAATATGTCATCAGTCTTCCTGGCTGTGCACAGGCTCACCCACTCAGCTGGGTAGGACAGAGAGAGCTTGGCTGGGCAATCTCTTCTGCAGATGAAGATCTGGACCCAGCAAGGGGTCACTTCTGACCCTTACTACAGGCAGGTTTACTCTCTAAACAGATGTCACTTTGTTACTATATTTGCAGGCTGGGTCCTCCCAGGGACTCCGGGTGACTGGGCAGATGAGAGCTGTGCACATTTGAAGCCCTCTCTCCTTTCACTCATTTAGTTGTTTATTTAGTAAACATTTCCGAAGAGGTTTTTGTAGGCCCACCACAGGTGATTCTGTGATGTCTTCTGCTGTGAACTGACTATGTGTGTCTCCTCCAAATGTAATTGATGAACTCCTAAGCCCTACTTCATGGTTTTAGGAGGTAGAACTTAACCCCTAGGATGATGATTAGAGAATGGGAAACAGTGAATGGTAGAAAATAATTGCAAATCATATATCTGATAAGGGACTTACATCCAGGAGGTATTAGGATGGTGATTAGATGTTGATGGTGCAAAACTCACAAATGGGATTGGTCCTGTTAGGAAAGAGGCTAGCGAGAGAATGTTTAACCTCTTTTATCTTAGGACACAACCAAAAGTCACTGATCAGTGAACCAGGAAGTGGGGCCTCACCAGCCACAGTTTGCTAACATCTCAGACTTCCAATCTTCTAAACTGTAATGATTTCTCCTCTTTGAAAGCCATCTAGTTTATAGTAATTCATTAAGTGCTCAGAGCAAGACAGCAAGTGAAGACTTGGGAAGTGTGCCTGAGCAGGTGAGCAGACCCCTGAAGAGGCAGCAAGGAGCCTGTGCAGACCAGGGACAGTGCTAGCAAAGTCAGGAACAGAGGCCACTGCTGCAGTGATGGGGTCCTGGCACCAGACAAGCTGAGGGGTCATTGTGCCCAGGTCACTCCTTGGAGTTAAGACTGCATCTCGGGGACTACAGGGGGGCTGAAGCTGTGATGTGGCCCACACTGCCCAGTGGGGGATGAATTGAGCAGTCTTATCTGGAGGTGGGGACAGTGATTCAGCAAGCGAGAGAGACAGTGCCTTCAGGACTGTTTTCTGAACACAGAAAAGATGACCTCGTTTATAAGTATCTCTTCTATTAAAGACATTTAGGAAAACATCCTTTTCCACCTATTCATTTGAAAGAACGTTGCAGTCTTTCAGCTAAAAACCACTGCCCTACTCTTCCATGACAATCAACCCCTTTTATATCACTGGCTAATACTCTGTGTTTCTATCTTTTTTTATTAACAGAGGCTGCTGTGTTCACATTTCACAAGGACCTTAATTGCACATGCTTTGTGCCTGCCTCTAATCCCTTTAAGATGTACCAGGCAGTGGGCAGTGTGTTATCTGCAGTGGACATATTGATATTTTCTAAATTAACATTTTGCATTTCTTCAGCAGATTTGAGCCATGAGAAATATCGTAATAGATTCATATTGTTCTGTTAATTAAAGTGTTTCTCTCCTGAATATAAAAAATCAATGGTTAGTGGGCCTGTGAATAATTTTGGGGCATAATTAAGACCTCAAAGGAAAAAGTGTTGGCAAGGAAGTTCTATATGAGAAGCTGCCCACAGCAATAGTGGGAGAGAAAGGAAGGCGGGGCCACTGCTGATCTCATGGTTGGTCTGTCTTTCCAACAGAATAGCTGCAACTTAATGCTATCATCTGAATCAGCACATTTTTTTCCTCAGAATTTTTATTGTTCAGTTGCTCATAACATGTATTATATACACAACATAGCTGGGGATATAGTTCAGGGGCGCAGTGCCTGCCTGGCATATGCAAGGTCCTAAGTTTGATTCTTGGTACAAAAAAACCCCAACCACATATACACAGCATAGATTGTGGACCTACCTGCCACAACTATAGTGCATCACATTTTTATTTTCATTAAAGTCAAGTTTTGTCGGGGGAGTGGAGGAGTTTCTGAGGTCATCCATTTTTTCTTTTTACAGTCAATTGTATAGACCAAAAATCTGCTAATTGCATTCAGTAGTTAATGTTTCCATTCATTTATCATGTAAGCACACACTTAGCATGGTGCAATTTGAATTTCATAACACTGGTGTAAGGTCTGGAAGATAGGAGTTGGACTTCTCATTTGATAGACAGGGAAACAAAGTCACTGAGGATTATGTGTTTTCCAAGTTTACACAGGCAGTGAGACAAGTTTCTTAGTCCCATGCTGGGTTAAATCTCAGGGATAAATGTGCTAAAGGCATGAAGATAAGGGTCTTGTTTAATCAAATGACTTTCCAGAATTAGAGCTGTCCCAAAATATTCACCAGATTGGGCCTAGCCTTCTGGAAGAAAAAATCAGGCCCAGCTGTGTATTTATCCCTATTATGGTTTGGATGTGATTTGAATGTGTCCCCAAGAGCTCATGAACTGAAATCTTAGTCTCTGGTGTGGTGGTCCAGAGGTCATGGAATTTGGGGAAGTGGCACCTAGCCAAAGGTCATCATGTCACAGAAGGTCATTAGATCAGAATCAAGGTCCTCGGAAGGGATTAATGCATGTCTTTGGAGCTAAATTTGTTGCCCAAAGTAGTGCTTGTTATTAGAAGAGCAGGCCGAGTGGGTCCTCAGCCTTTTGTGTCTTGCCTTGCCACGTGACCCTTCATATGCTGTGGATTTCTACTTCTTTGCCACTGTGTGTAGTCAGATTTCTGTCACTATAAAAATACCTGAAAAAAATCAATTTAAAGCAGAAATGGTTTATTGTGGTTCACAGTTTCGGTTCATGCTCTGTTGCTCCTAGATCTGTGATGAGGCAGAAACGTCCAGGTGGAAGGGCATAGAAAAGGAAAGCTGCTCATCCTCTAGCAGCAGGGAAGCAGGGAGAGACATAGAACAGGCTAGCGGCCAGGGACAAGGCACACTCTTGAGGATCACCCCTAGTGGCCGACTGCTCACTAGGTCCTGTCCCTTAGAGGTTCCTCCACCTGCTGATAGCAGCACAAACTGAAAGCCATCTTTAGTACATCACCTTTGGGGGACATTTGCAGTGCAAACCACAACAGCCATTATAGCAATAAAAAATGGACTAAAATGATCCCTCACAAATGAACTTTGCCTCTAATGTACTAATAATCACAGACAAGACTTTTGAGCAAGAAGATCTCTCCTGGGGACAGACATGTCAGAAGTACGGACACTGGATCTCATGTTCATGCGTAACTGTATCATTATTGATGTGTCCTGAAGTCACTTCTTCTAATTGTCCACCAGGCAGAAGCAGCAGTTCTTCACTCAGACAAATAAATACCTGAGGTGCACAAGTGTCTGTGATGGCCCAGCGTGTGACCCAGTGTTCTCTCTCAGTCCTGTGCATAGTATCACAGGTGAGCTGGGTGCTCATCTTTCCCCCGCCAGACATGGCTCTGAAATCAGGATGATGAAGGAGCAAAAAAGCAGAGAAAGCTAGTGCCCAGGCATGTGCTCAGCTGGAACTGGAGGCTGATGCACCCTACCAACCCAGTGGGGTTCAATGCCTTTAGCCAGCTGTGCCTAGCCCAGATGCCACCCTGACTACTGCAGCCCTGCTCTTGAGAGATTCAGATGGAGCTGTCTGAAACTGAAGTGTGAGCACGGACTGAGGATGTGATCCTTCAACTGGCATAGTAGTATTTCTGTTCATGAATGCTTTTGTTTGCAAACAATTTGATTCACAAACAGAAGCATTTGATAAAATTTTGTTTTTGACTGCAAACTTTGTGTCAGGTGACAAATACAACTGTTGTGGTTTATACATTGTGTCAACTTGGGAGAGTCTAGAGGTTTGGTAGCAGGAAGCCAAAGTGCTTACTTTGTATGCATCCTGAGCCTGTGGAACAGGAGGGCATGGAGATTGTGTGAGAGCTACATGCCCCCTAGGTGGGAGTAGCCTGTTTACAAGGTAAGGGAAGGAAAAAGGCTGCTTGCCTGCCATTCCTCCCTTTTGCTCTGGCTGTTTTTTGCTGTATTCTGCCACCATGAACAGTTTGCCCTCTGCCATGTGCCACTCTGCGTCTGAGCCAGCCAAGTATGGACTGAAACCTCCATAAACTGTAAGCTAAATAAACCTTTCCTTCCTTCATTTTGGGCTTTGGGTATTTTGTCTCAGCAACGAGAAAAAAGTAACCAAGACAACAACCATGGCCAGCTTTGCCAAAATTGTGGCACAAATTAAATACATGAACCGAGATATCACTGTATGCTGTCATATCCGCCAGTCAGATTATGAGCATCTTGGGGGGACCCACTTTCTGACTTTGGCTGAAGATGATATCACTTGTAGTGGAGACTCAAATAGTGAGTCATCCTTCTGGAAAATAGCAGCAGGGATGTTGCCAGGCAGGGTTGTACCAGACATTTAATTTCTTAGTTAAGTCACTTGTCCTGGATGTTAGAGAATAAAGAAATTATTGAGGATCACAGTGCCCTGGCTCATGCCTGAGGTTTGGAGACAGAATTCCCTGGAGCTGAGCAGGAGCTTCTACCATGGGCCTTCAGAGTGTTGGTGTTGTCAGAACCACCAGCCAGGGACACAGGATGGGGAGCAGGCAGAGTAGCAGGACGAAGAGGCTGCAATGGGAGGACTAGCTGGGGGAGAGCGTAGAGCAGGTGGGATGGGGCAGACCTTCGGTAGAGCAGGGTGGGCAGAGTGGAGCCAAATCGGGGAAATGGGAGGACAAGGGCTCTCCCATCTTCTCTATTTCTGCAATTGTCTCCTTTCTCTGTTCAGGAATTTACTGGCTATCTTTTGTCTGGTAGGATGCAAGTTCTTTGAGGACAGCCAGTCTGCCTTCTATAAACATGTTTCCAGTGCCCAATACAAGTCTGATGTTTGTGACTAAATAAACGGGTCTGCCTGCTAAATTGTGAGCTACCCCTCTAGAGAGCATGGTCTCCTTCTAGAAGGGAAAACATGGTCCTTGAATCTTCATTTCCTGTTTTAAAAATAGTACCATATGCATCATGGTTTCCATAAATGTAGCTTTATTTTTTAATGTGTGGTTCCATTCTCTAGGTTTCACACTCTTGTCTCCCTTCCCAGAGTGATGTTGGGGTGGGTGCCCAGTGCCACATCAGGATACTAAACTGCTCTGGATGCACACAGCTCAGAAGGCTGCTTCCACCCCAGCATGCTGACTCAGGTGGAAAAACTCCTGTCCTCAGAAGAAAATAATCACTCACAATGTCTTGGAAACAAATTTACACCTGGTCATTGGATCTGTAAAACAAAGTGAAGTCTTAATAATGCAGAAGGGAAATAGATAAAATTCTAAGACAAATGGAGTGTTCTTTGCAGTGAACCCATTCTTTCTTCCTTTATATTCCCTCAGCTCTGGAAAGCTCAGTAATTAAAAAAAATCAATGTATGTGGGACTTTAAATAATTGATTGATGTTTAAAGGCCTGTCAGAAAGCTCTGCAGTAAGGAGTCAAGTAATATTTACTTTTCCCACCAGAAGCATCAAACAGATAGCTCTGTCTGTTATTCATATTCACTTGGCCCCTTGATAAAAAGTTCTGGTTCCTCATAATTAGCAAATAATTACAGTGACTGTAAACAGTGAACTGTTACCTACTTTCCCATCTTAGTTAATTGCATTTCTACCACAGAACTGGAATGGCCTAGATCTGTGTAGAGACCAGCTGTGCACCAGAATTGCTTCCCAAGGATGGCAGTGTCCAGGGGATGGCAGGACTCTCTCCAAGAATATAGAACACATCTTCCAGGGGAGAGCTCCCTTCACTGCTCTGACAGGGGTTCCACAAGTGCTTCTTTTCTGTGCATGCAGCAGTGCTTTGCCTTTGGAGACAAACTGGGTTTGAGGTAGTGGTAGAAACGTTGGCTGTAACTTCTGCCCAAAATTGGGGCTGGGAACAAAATGGCGGGGAGAGGGAGGTGGGGGCTACCCAGCTTGCTTTTGTGGGCCATCACAAACATGGGACTGGAGGAAAGCATTGATCTAAGGCTACATTTTAATATAGCTGTTCACTTGAGATTTTTCAACAAAATGAAGATCATGTCAAAAGAATATGCATTTTCAGAAGAGTGGTATCCTATATTTTGTAATCTAAGCAATTACTTGAATATACCAATATGCAATATAGTAACCATTATTAATTTCCTATCATCTTGTTTTGAAATTCCGCATCAGTTTTATTTTTTCTCTCCTTAAAATAGTAATAATAATAAAAGAAGAGTGGTATCATTCCCCTGGGAGAGAAAATTAGTTCTTGGGAGAACAGAAAACTTCAGATACTACAGTGGCTTTTGGTACTCCAAAACTCAGCTCTATGTAGTAAGCTTTTATTTCTCAGTATTTAATTTCTCTTACTAAATTAATACATATCTGACACATAGTAGGTGTTAAGTAAACATTGATGACCCAGTAAAGAACATAGCCACCCTAACTGTGGGAGTTCTGCACAGGACCTCCTGGAGTAACTGCATGGGAGAGTCTGAGGCCTATTTATTGAGCTGGATCCTGTACGGAGAGGGCAAGGGATTAGGGAGACATGCTTAGGTGGGGTGACTTGAAGGGGAGTGAGAGTGGCTGAACAGGTGGCTATAGCAGTGGACACTGTGGTCTAGCTTGTGGGGCACTGTCTCATGTTTTGTGCATTTCTCCCAGGCTCAGGCAGGGGCTTCAGGATGAAGGAATGGGCTGTGATTGTTTCCAGTCAGGAACACAGGTGACTGGGGAGAAAGGGGCTCAGACCTGTCATTAGGCAGTAGATGTGCTTTATTTCCCATCCCTGTTAGCCACAGTGCCCCACTCTTTCCTATTAGTTTTTATTTATTTCTTGGTTAAATTTAACCTTAACTTTTCTCCTGGGAGGGAGTCAGGACAAGCCATGATGCCCACAGATACAATTATAATGAAATGTTAAGGACTCCTGCATCAATTCTTCTGCCTGCTGCATAGTCTCATTGTTGGGAGCCACCGGGGCTGGATATTGGTCGTATGTATGAGGGCAGGACAGAGCCAGAGTGCCTCAAGCAGTCAATATTCAAAAAAGCATCCTGCCTGGACAATTACAGTTGTTAGTTGCTAGGCAACATTATCTCTCCTGATACTAACTTTGCAAGAGTATACAATAAACACCCTTACTGTTATAGTCAGTCCTCTTTCCATCAGGTAAGAGCTAACTCCACCTGACCCAGCCCTGTGTCTTGTCCTTATTTTCCTCATACCCACCTCCATTTTTCTCTGGGGTACAAGGAGAGACCAACGAGGATCCTTACATTTGGCACCTGAACATAGCCACCTGATGAGAGAATATGTGGGTATGCTTCCCACAAGTGCGCAGCAGAAGCAGGGAAGCACATTTGTCAAAGCTAGTAAGCATCTCTGGAGCTGATGGTATTGGCACATCAGGTGTAAAGCGTGGGGGTATGTGTTCTCTCGGGCTGGAAGATATATAGGATTCTAAGAAGCCAAAAGAGAAAGGGATATTGACATGTAAGTAGAGGCTCTAGAGTACTGGGGCTGAGTGACTGTAGAAGTGTTTGTTGCATGTTTGACTCCTATATTTAATTTTCTGGGTGTTGGTTTGGAGGGGCTTTTTAACCATAAAAGATTTGGCTCAGAATGTTATGTAAAATCATCACAAGCCTATGGAGGGTGGAGCAAGGCTGCCGCTGACAGAGTCTGAACCCTCCAGCCTGGACCAATTTAAGAAGGAAGAAGTGATGGGGAACAAAAGGGAATGTTCTCCACCAGAGAGGTGTTTCCATGTGAAGTCTACCTTACAACGCTTGATGGAATTGACTGAGCCACAGGCAGCTATTCCAGCCTCTTCTGCTCAGAGAATTTTTACTGCATCACAGATTGCAACTTCCACTTTTCAGAGAGTAGAGCCATTTTCTCTGTCTCCTCTGCAAATGGCATTAAAGGAAGCCAGGCAGGCAGGGGAGCCCATGGAGGGTTTTCAATGTATCTATCCTGTTGCTGAAGTCCAAGTACCCGAAAATCCAGGACAAAATATATGTCATTGTGAAGCTATACCTTTTAAAACTTTAAAAGAATTAAAACGAGCATTTGCTACTTATGGCCCTATTGCTTTGTTTACCTTGACTGTATTGGAAATTCTAGGACAACAGATTATGGCTCCAAATGATTGAAAAGGAATAATGAAAGCATGTTTAAGTCCAGGAGACTATCTGATGTGGAAAGGAAACTTCCTGGAATATTACACTGACCAGGAAGTTCAGAATGCTATTCACAGCACAGCCATTACAACAGATATGCTAATTGGGGAAGGTGCCTGTGTTACCACAAACAATCAACTGACCTTCGAATTGCCGTCATAGGAACAAACCAAGATGGCTGCCATGAGGGCTTGGGGGAAACTTAGTTTTAAGGGGGAGGTAACTGTTAATTTAGCTTCTATCTATCAGGGAGCTGAGGAACCTCTTCAAAGCTTCAAAGCATGATTATTGTAGGCTAGTGAAAGGATTCTAACTGACACAGAAGCTAGCAACCTAATAGTTCAGCAGCTAGCCTTTAAAAATACAAATAAATGACGTAAAGAGGCCTTATTAGCCCACAAAAGGCTAGCCACATTGCTGGAGATGATTTGGATCTGTGCAGATATTGCCCCTCATATGTACAGGGGACTGCCTTGGCACAGCTATTATTCAGGTTATTCATCCACAGTTTGGGCGAAAGGGAAAAAACAAGGCCATTTGTTTTCGTTGTGTAAGTAAGGGGCACACTGTTTGGAATTGCTCTGCTACACCTATAAGGGCAGCACAGCCATTATCTGTAACTGAATCTTGCAGTCCTTGTATGAAGTGTAAGAGAGGTTATCACTGGAATAATCAGTGTTGATCTAGAACTGCTGGGAAAAGTCAGCCCTTTCTGGGAAACCCCCACTCGAGATTCCTCAGCCCCACCAAATAATGGGGGCCACCTGATGGCTGCAGTGGGGGACGAGGTGCTGGGTGCACTCAGGTATCCAGTGTGCACTCCCTCCTGTCTCTTTCCGCACATGCTGGATGTCAAGGGCACTGATGGTTGGCAGCTCTGTAGTGGGGAACACCCTCCCGCCTTGTTCTCCTCCTCCATTCTCCTCTTCTGCCATGCTCCCATCACACACAAGCCTGGGCATCAGGCTGGACCCCTGAAGGCCCAGCTGCCATGATGTGGGGGTGCAAGTGAACCAGCAATGTGACACATTGTTATAGTGTGCGCTGTCAGCAGATGCCACCTCACAGGGCCCGGGACCCAGGAGTCCTGGCAGGCCCTGAGCCCTTCTGGTGCTTCTTTGCTGTATGCTCACCCTTGCATTCCCACTGCCTCACCAGCTGCCTGGAGGAGGCCCTGGTGAGCATGCAGGGCCCTGTAGCACCAGAGGAAAATGAGGGCACAGCAAGGGCTGGGCAGGAATGACAGGACGCTAGAATTGGCGAAGCATCTGCACAATCCATGCTGCAGAAGCTGGGGTGGACTCTGGAGGCAGGGAGGGGTGGGGAACAACCACCACTGAACAGGAAAAATCGCCACTGCACGCCGAGCCCAGCAAGAAGTGCTTGCATTTCCAGAAGAAACAGGGCTATTAACACTGCAAGGACTGTAATATCTGCTGGGAGAGTGCATTCCTTTGGGGTATCTAGCGTACAAAAAAGGTTTATTTCAAACAGTTTTACAGAATATGTCAAAAATCTACAACCCTTACCAAATGAAGGATGTCACCTGCCAGAGTTGTAAAAGAACTAAACGTTTATGCCCAGTAAGACTTTGCTGTGTGGACCCCAAACACTCCCCTCATGAACTGTATGAGACATGCAGGAGCAGGCGCCTGCCTTGTGATGGCACCAGTGCTTGGAATTCAGGCAAAAACAGAGTACCCAGCGGCCAGAACAAAAGCAATTGCCAGCGTACACAGTGGCTGGGCACATCCCCTGTTGCTACAGGGACAGTAACCACAGAGTGGCTTAGGTGGGGGGGCACAGGCAGTGGAGCCCATTCCCCCAAATAAAGCAAGGCTGTTGGGGCTCTGCCAGCAACTTGCTCTGCCTCAAGGCAATAAAATAGAAGCTACAGTCAATTACTGCCAGAGCCTGAAATATCAGCACTGCTCTGCCCAAGGCTGTGACTGGGGGCTGCTGTCTATTAGGCAGCCACCCCCTCCTGCCTCCCAGCCACAGCCACTCCAATTCCCCTGCCCACAGGATCCTTCCCTGAGCTCACTGCTGCTCTGCTCCAGGTGCTACAGGACGCACTGGGGAGCCAGATAGAATGGGGCACAGAAAGGCCAAGGCCTGGAATGGGGATGGGGGAGGCCACCTAGGGAGAAGCTGGCAAAGACTAAAGCCTGATGGGTATGAGGAGGGTGACAAGGATGTGGATGAGGAGCTGTGGGGACATACCATGGTCAAGAAACAAAGGAGGGGGCGGTTGTGGACACTAGCAAGTTGGTGTGGAAACGCAGCATAAGAAGGCCAGGACAGCCAGGGGACTTGCTCTTGGTGGCTAGCCAGTGCCCAGGCTCTGGGGAGGAAGAACGAGGCCACCTAGCACCAGCCTGGCTGTGCCATGGCCATACTAGCTGGTGCTGCACCCTGTGGAACTGCATGTGGCAAGGGCCATGGCAGAGCCAGGAGGGTGATACAGCGGCTGAGTGGTTGGTGACTGAGGCCTGGGTGACCCACAAGCTGGTGGGACCTGGTAGCAGCAACTGAGAGCAGGGAGCAAGGGCTAAGCCTCTCACTACCTTTGTGGCAAGCCTCTCTGAGGCAGCGGGGTGCTTAACCTCAGCCTGCTGCAGGATGTAAAGGGTCTGTTCCCTGAGCTCTATGGCTTCCTTCAGGACTTCCTGTTCCAGGTGCTGCACCAGACAATAAAGCAATAAGCTGCTGCTTAGTAGTGATACCTGCCAAGGTGTGTCCAGGTGTGAATGGTTTATTCTAACATAATGACTGTATCAAGTAGCTAAGTGGGAGAAGGTTCCCTCTCCCATCAACCTGACCCTGAAATCAGAGTCCATCTTATGGATAGATGCTCATTTTATGTTTTGAAACTTTTAGAGGTAATTAATTTAGCTAGTCAAACTAAGTTAAATGACCTTTTTCAAGTATATCCCAACAGTCTTTGTGTGCCTACTCCTAGATGTTACACTGATCCTTTTAAGAGGGATTCTAAGATGTCCTGACAATTCATTTCTTTGAAAGTATACAGAAAATGAAGATCTATTAAAATGTTTTCATTTTGCAAAGGTGGAAGTACAACAGAAGAAAGACAGTTCAATCAGGTAAAGCCAGAAAAGCTAATTTGGGGTGCAGAATATGTTTGTGTTTTGCTAGAGCATGCTGCCAGCTGTATCATGAACTCAGATATGGAGAAAAAGTTAGTTCTACCTTTTGGAGAGCTGATGTGCAGTTCCGTGACAGTGATGCCTCAGAAACTGCTTTACAGCTGATAGACAACAATGAGGCTAGATTCGACCTGGGGCCTATTGAAGAAACTGATAAAATGGAAAACTAAGTTCTAAATAGGTGGTAGAGTATATAGAGATAATTGAGCCGAAAGTTACCAGTATTCTTAAGACAAAACAAAACCCAAAATATTCATATCCATTATAGATAAAAGCTTCTAATCCTTCCAAAATTTTTTCTGATAAGAGATCCCTGCTAATTGACAATAAAATATGACTAGTCCATTTAAATTATAAATTTCTAAAGATGTAATAGAGTTACTATAATTCAATTTGGTCAAAAATGTATTTGAGTGTACTCTGATTTTGTAAAGATGTTTGTTTATTTGTTCTGTATACTTGTTTATGTGTTAGTCTGTCATTCTGTGAACAGCTGTTCCTGTTTTTATTTGAGATCAATTTTTCTTTTATCATTTGTTCATAATACAGTTTTGGTTATGGACTTAAAAGCATGCTTTCATCTGAGTTACCAGTTGGTTTAAATGATATCAAAATTAAGATATTTAGCCAAAGTCCTTAGGGTAAGGAGTAGTTATCGGGTAAGACTCCAATTGGTGAATAGAGGAGTGGCCAACCTTTATTCATTAATAAGGAGCCCCCAGTGATCTCGATAGTCTCTTGGGAGACACCCCCATAATTTGGTCATTTGGTTAATAAAAGTTTTTCAGTAAAAATTACAATAAGGTTTTCTCATAAAAGATGCTCTTGGTACAAAACTAAATTAAGAAACAAAGGTTTTGATATGTGTATGGTAATTCATTATTTTTAATCTTATGGTATATTAAATGTATTCATGATTCTGGATCTACAGGTCTCCAAAATGTAAAGCAAAGATTGTTTATTGTGATAAAACTTTCCTTCAGATTCAGACCTCTGTCTTTAACAAAAACTTGTGATGTATATCCCATTAACGGACAACAAATTAGGTAAAAGCTTCTTATATATGAAATAGAGATAACTGATTAAAAAGATAATGTTATATCAAAATGAAAATTTAAGTATGTTAGAAAATGTCATCATGATTGTCATGTAGCAATGTTATATATAGTTTTGATTTCTAAATTTCTGTGTAAAATATGTAACTTTGCTGTTAACATTATATGAGGATTTAAATATTAGGATATCTATGGTTGTTAGAAAATAACAGTTCCATTTTTATGTTCTAAGGTGTTTGCTGTTCAAATCAAATAGTAATATTAAGCTTACTGCCTCTATTACAATGTTATGTCATTAATCTTCTCTTCCGGATGTTTAGCAAGTGAGGTTTAGAGACTCAAAATTAGAGAGATAAATTGGGCTAACAGGATAGCCAATATTTTGGTGATGCCCTCCAATGTTAAGAAAGACTCAAGATGTAAGAGAACTTCTGCTGTTACATCCCATGATTTTCTGATCAAGATTATAGGACCACAGAGGAAAGTGATTCCATGATGTGTAGTGTGCCTAAAGAGAGTCACCAGGAGAGAAAAAATCTCTCAAGCTTTCAGAGAAAGCAAATTGGTCAAGCAATGATCATGACTCACCCAGATGGCTGACACTGACAGACAATCTAGAGATGCTGTACTTGGCTCCAAGGTGATTCCTGAGGAGACTTAACTGACCTTGATGGATAGCAAGAAGTTAATTTTTTATTTATACAGGTCTCACATTAACTTGGTCTTAAACATCCAGCCAAAAAGAATAACCACAAGATGTGAAAAAGCAATGCCATAATGGGTTAGCTGTAAAAAATTCAAGTCACTAACTACCCCTGACTATTGCCAGCTAGACTGATAACTGGCCACTGTTAACTATATTCTTCAAGCATAGCTTTTCCAACTTCAACAGAGCACCCAGCACTTCTGCGACTAAACAGAAAAGGGAGATATGTTGGGAGTTCCTGGAGCTGGATATTGATCACATCTGTGAGGGCAGGACAGAGCCAGAGTGCCTCAAGCTGTCAAGATACCTCAGTACTGAAAAAAGCATTCTGCCTGGACAATTACAGTTGTTAGCCGCTAGGCAACATTATCTCTCCCGATACTAACTTTGCAAGAGTATACAATAAACATACTTACTGCTGTAGTCAGTCTTCTTGCCCATCAGGTAAGAGCTAAATCCACCTGACCCAGCTCTTGTCTCTTGTTCTTATTTTCCTCATACCCACCTCCATTTCTCTCTGGGGTACAAGGAAAGACCAATGAGGTTCCCTACATCTCAGGACACATTCTGGCTGGGAACCCAGAGGGGAAGATGAGCAGGGGTCTGCCAGGACATGCTGGGTTAGAGATGGGGTATCAGGAGTCGGGGTCTGCCCCTAGGAGTGTTAGTGGAAGGTGTGGGACACGTGAGTGGTTCTGACATGCTTTAAGCTGGGCACTATGGGGAGTGTTTTGGACAAGTGATGCTGAGCTGGCCTCAAGACCTGCTGGAGGAACTTGAGAAAAAACTCATCCTGTCCTGAAGAGGCCACACCAGACTATGACCCAGGCAGCATGGGGCCCTCCTGAGTTCCTGGGGAGGATCCAGGCTTTGAGGATGGAGCGTAAGAGGTCATTATTTCTGGGAGGGAAGACAAATGAGCTAATAGGAGGAGGCAGGGAGAGCATCACACATGACAGAGAGCAACAATTGGTTTCCTCTTCTGTGCTGACTTGACCCTGAGTCCTTGAGGACATTACTGCAATTCCAGTGCTCTGCATAGGATGCTCCATATGCTTTTTGAACAACTGCAGTGAACTGAGTATTCTTTAACATTTTTTTGGTTTTGTTTTGTCTCATCTAATGTGCCTTTTAAAAATCTCTGGAAGGAAAGAGGACTGTCTGGCCTGGGAGAGGGCACTTGTCTGGTGACTCGGTCTGATGGTGGAGGGGTGACTGGTGACCTCCAGAGCATGAACCAAGGGACCAAGAAGCAGCAGTGGACTGGTAGAGTGGAAGTCTCAGTGACCTAGTCTGGCCTCAGATATGCTGTTATGCTCATTTACATAATTGTGACAATAATGATAATCTCAATACTCTCACCTACCAAGCCTAGGTCTTTAACACAAGGACCAAAATCTCACTGACAGCAGAAGACCTGATGCGTTAGAATGTACAAAACTATCATACAGAAATTCAAAAGCTACCAATAGGTGTGCAGAGCTCCATAAAGTCAGAGTAGTGTCTTACAGGTGTCTGCCACCCTTGGGCACTCAGCTCAGGGCTGTGCAAGGTATAGTGGGAGTGAATGAAGACTTCTGCTGTTATTCCTCCACCTAAGTGCATCCAACAAATGAATAGACCTACATAATAAGCAAGGAGAATTATTCATGAATATCTATCTATTTAAGTAAGCTGAAAAATACAATTTAATTTTCAAAAATAAGGTTTGATTTTTCCAAGACTGTATTGTATTAATTTGTGTAGTGTATAAATTGAGGTACATTACTCATCTTGGTCATACAAGCACCCTAAAAATAATGTAATGTATATTCAGGACTTGTGCTCTTCTTTCACGTGGAGTGAGGGCTTAAAGGGTGGGAGACCAAGGCTACTTGTACATCCTCTCATCGGACCTTCAGAACAGAACCTTTGTTTCCCAAAGTCTTGGAAGGCTTTCTGAACAGATATAATTACAGAATAGAGATGGAAGCAAAGGTACTCCCCCCCCCGAATTAAGATTTCTTCTTACTGTAGCTTAAACTTTCAAGGTTTAACAGTCTTCAGCACATCTATGCATAAGGAAACAGCCGCACGGCTGCCATCGTTACCACTGTCACTCCCGCCATGGCCACTGCCGTCATTCCTGTCACTCAACAAAACGCTTTGTGTGTAGTGATTTCATAGACTTTTCTTTATGTGTTTCTCCATCATCATTTCTACTTGGTAAGTAGAATGAAAGCCAGAGCACTGAAGATAATTTGGTGGATTGTATGAGAACATTTCCATTGATCAATCCAGTCAACATGGAATGGAGACCCTTCATATCCCAATGTTCTTTTAAGCGCTTGGTTAGAAAAAGAATCCTCTGATTCATAAAATTGAAAAATATTAAGCACAAAGTCAAATACATTAACATTCCTTTATAAGGTGCAAATTATTTTATGAAACACTTTATTTCATTGAGATGTAATTTGAACGGTGAAAAGTATAGGTCTAAGTGCGGAGTTGATAGAATCTGACTAATGCCCGTGTGTTATCTATAGTCTTATCATGATATCAAATATTTTTTCTGCCCTCTGAATAGTTTTATCACACTATTTTGATTACTGTAACTTTGTAGTAAGCTTGGAAAATGAAAAGTTTTATGGGTATAATCATGACTTCTCTAACTTAAATGTTGAGTTCCTGCTCCCCATTATCTCAGGATGTGACTACATTCTGACGAAAGAGGTAATTAAATTAAGAGAGGCTGTATGGATTGTAAACAAGTGTGACTGCTGTCTTCGTGAAGAAGAGACTATGGCTTAGACACTAGAGGGTGCATGTGCAAGGACACAGGCAGAATCTGAGGCCCGGTAGGAAGACCCTGGAAGGAGCAACCCTCCCACATCTTGCTGTTAGGCCTCTCAGCCTCCAGAAATATGTCTCTGGTAAGTCACAAAGTCTGTGTTGTTGGAGTGGTCCTAGCAAACTAGCACTTGAAGCAAATACACAAATACTACGATTTTGATACTGATTTTGATTCTGAGATATATATGAATCAGGATAAACTGTACATTTCTATGTAAAGATCATTGGGAGCTTGACACAGATTACATCTCATCTTTATATCACTGTGGAGTTTACTGCAATCATAATGATATTAATTGTCCCATTCTATCAGCAGACATTTTTCCATCCAGTTAAGTCTTTAATTTCTTCAAACCGTGCTTGTATTGGTCAGGCGAGCAGGGCAGGGATGTGCACCTCCCATTGGGTCCAGGAAACCTGAGCCCAGAGCCAAATTCCCCGAGATGTGCTAGAGGCCTGGCCTGGCTGCTCCCCACAGCTCGAGCCAACTCCTCCCTTGTGAGGCTCTAGGAGACCCTTTCCTGAGCCGGGTCCTTCGTGATGAGCTCCGTGTTGTGCCCTAATTGCATGATTTCAGTGCAACTCGGAGCACTTTTACCTCCAGGTCCCAGTCAAGAAAGTTGTCCAACTTTCCAAATCCCTGACTTTCCGATCCTGCCCGGCCCGCAAGGTCAACTTGACTTTGACTCAGGGTCAAGCAGGAGGCAGCTGCTCTGGCCTGGTGGGGCTCTGGTGACCTGGGCAGAGCTCTGGTGACCTGCTGCGCTGGGGCCCACAGACCCTCAGGACCGCCTATCTCGGCTGGTCAGGCTCAAGGCTGGCTGGCCATGGCATCTCCGTCCAGGGATTCCTGGGGTGGCATCATCCTCACTTGACGGGGAAGATCGCTTTAACAGAAACTTGTCATCTGGGCTCCTTGTCTCATGGCTTCAGTTTCTGCTCTTTCTGAGTGAGCAAGACATAGGATAATAATCTTGTAATTGCTGATTTAAATACTGCAGTGCCTTATCAGCATTGTCACAGAGCTGTGAGGTCTGGGTCCCAGCCCCAGACTCTCTCCTGAGGCTCCTCCTCTCACTGCCTTCTTTCTCCCCAAGCCTGTGTCTCCAGAACAGCCCCTTGTGCCTTCTTCCTCCAGTGTCTCCCGTTTCTTCTCTGGGCTTTCTAATTGCTTCCCCACCCACCAGAGTGTACAGGCTTCCCTGCGTCCTCAGAGGCCGCCTTAGATACCACTTCTCTCCCCAGCTGCTGCTCTGGCCCCTCTTTGCAGCCACAGTTCCAGACCCTGACTGTTCTGCTGTCTTCACTTCTCTTTTGCTGGTCCCCTGGCTCCTGCTACTGTCCCCATCACCCTGGGACTTCATGGGCAGAGTCACTCATTAGTTGCCAGAGGCAATGGACAGTGGCAGATGCCTCTTTTCTGTTTTTCTGTGGTCCAGCCTGGCTGTGAGGTGCTTCTGCTTCCCCCATGTCTTGGCTGTGTCCTCCTGTGGACTCTTAGTGGCAATCCCTGACTGCCTCCAGAGATCTGGTTTGCCTTCCCTCTGGGCACGCAGAAGGCTGTTTTTCCTCTTCTCTTGCTCAGTGGGGTTCTGTGGTTGGATGGACAGTGGCTTGTGTCATGTAGGTGTTGGGACATGTAACTGCTGCTCTATGGCCTTGAATAAATTTCTTTTCCTTCTCTGGCCAAGGTACAGAGGCAAACCAAGTGCGCATCACTGATGACTGAGGAGGAAAGTGTGGTATGTGTCCCCCAGAGGAGACTGTTCAGCCATAGGAAGGGTGGAATCCTACCACATAAGATAACCTGGGTGAACTTGGGAGAGTCAAAGAAATAACTTCTGTACAGAAAGATAAATACTCCATAATCTCACTCATGTGAATCTGAAAAAGTTGTGCTCATAGAAATTAAAAGTGATTGCCAGAGGCTGGAAGGGATATGTGGGGAGGGACTTCAGAGCAAGGCTGGCATTCTGCTGCCCAGGAGGATGGAATAGTTAGTAGTAACATATGTCACAGGTCAGAATAGTGCAACAGAGGTTTCCAAAGTTCTCACCACAAAAAATGATGTGTTCAGGGTGGTGGATATGCTGAAAATCCCAGTTTGACCATTATACAAGGAATATATACATTGAAACATGGCATTTTTCTCCAGAAATATGTAAAGTTATTGTGTTGATCAAAAATAGAATAATTAAAAATAATGAGTAAATGAATTTAAGTGTTTTTTGGGCAAGTATTTAAAATCAGGGCAGCATGGTAAGTGAGGTTCTTATCCTCCTGGAGTTTGTATTCTGGCATAGAAACAGCGTGACTGCACATCATGGCTCCATGGTGGAAACGAACGGGTAACGTGACAGTGCATAAAAGCAGGGCTGGGACAGTTCTCGGATGCAACCTGAGGGACAGCTTCTGTGCTATAGATAGCACATGAGCCATGCTACAGATAGACAGAACCCAAAGAGCCTTGGGATGATTGCAAGCTAAAGGAAGGAAGGAAGGTGGGGTGTGCATGAGGAGACATGGCTGAGTTGTCAGGGAGGTCAGCGACTCCCTGGAAGGGACAATAGAGGTGTCACAGGAGCCTAGGAAAGACTGGATTTGAGAGAATGGAACAGCTGCTTATGTGGCATGTTGTGATCTGTCAGCATAGACGTAAAACAGGTAACTATGCCAGAGTATAGGGGATATCAGGAGAAGATTAAGGCCAAGGCAAAGGCGAAGAAGAGGCAGAGAATATGGATCATTCTTTTGGAGGGAAAAAGAGAAACTGGCCTCCGATTCACAATAGTTTGACTTAACTATTACTGATTTTACAATGGTATGAACACAGTAACATTCATTAGAAGCCATCCAAATTTTAAATTTGGATCTTGTAGTCCAATCCTCTCTAGAGGTGCTTGGCAGCAGCAGCTCCCAGGCAGCCTGAGATGAGAGGAGAGACATCTGCACTCTGCAGTGGTTGAGTCACTGAGGGAGCACATGCCAGAAGTCAAGCATACTAAATATATTTTTGACTTGTGATGCTTTCACCTAAGGATGGGTTTATCAGGATACAACCCACTTTAGTTGGGGAGGGCCAGTGTTTGAAAGGACTTGTGTTATGGTTTATGTCTAGATGCCTCCTTAAAGTCTCATGCATGCTTTTGAGAGGTGACTGGATCATGGGTATGGGATACTGGACCATGGGTGTGTGATGCTGAAGTAATCCACTGACTGGTTTAACACAGTTCTAGGTGTGAATAACAGAATTACTGAAGAGAGAAGACCGACCCTGTGTGTGGGTGGCACCAACCAGTAGGCTATAGCATAGATAGAATATAAAGGGAAAGGGGAAAGGCATGCTTCCTCTCACTTACCCTGTGTCTTGGTTACTTTTCTCTCGTTGCTGAGACAAAATACCCAACACTTAAAATGAAGGAAGGAAAGGTTTATTCAACTAACAGTTTGTGGAGGTTTCAGTCCATGCTTGGCTGGTTCTGAAGCATAGTGGCACATGGAGGAGGGCGAACATTCATGGCAGCAGAGCACAGCAAAAACAACCACCAAAAGGGAGGAATGGCGGCAAGCAGCCTCTTCTCTTCCCATACCATGTTGCCTTCCTTGGAATTAGCTGACTATGGACCAAAACATCTATATATTTTGAGGTAAAATAAACCTCTCCTCCTTTAACTTGTGGGCATTTTGTCCCAGCAATGAGAAAGTGTCTAAGATAACTTGTTTGTTTTATTTGGGACCCAGTGGAGAGGGAGCAATCAAAGGATCAGAAGTGATGGGAACCTCCAAAGATAATTTCCTAGAGACAGGAGTATGACAGGGATCTGAAGCCACAAGCCACAGATGGCCCTTGCCTAGGAAGTGGAGGAGCTTTCTCAGACAGCAGGATAAGAGGCAGCGGATTGCATGTGTAGGACCAGGAACTGGATCTCTGGTGTCCCTCTGTGTCTCCATCTGGTCTTTGTCACATGCTCTTGAGATCTGACTGAAATGACCTCCCAACAGCTTCGTCAAAAGCAGACTCATCTCTCTTAGCTTCCCTAAACTGCTCCTTTTCTGGGCCTTGCATGGTAGTAAGTATTTTATTATTGACTGTTCATTAACTTAATTCTAGTTTATGAAAATAATATGTGCTATTAAAAATCTCTTTCACTTGTTTGTTCAGATAATAAAAATTCATCTTACCTTTACTTGATGGTGTATACATCAAAAATTGGTTATGTATGTTTCTGTATTTCCCTACAGAGACCGGATGGATAAGAGGAGCAAGCAATCCAAATCCAGCTTGATAGAGAAGGAAACAGACTTGGAGAGTTGGATCCCACCTAAGTGCAGAGTGCTTTTTACTCTATAATGCACATTTTCTGCCATTAGTCTACAGTTTGACTTGTCCTCGGGAGAAGGGAAATTGGCAATTGACATATCTTTTACTATTTTGGTAATAGAACAAAATCCTCAAGCTTATTCCCAAGTGCTTTAGAGAGCCTGTCTAGGGGTAAAGAATGAAACAAGAGCTAAAATTGTTTCAGGCCAAGGAATTATTAGCCCAGAGAAGATGAGAACCAAGGCATATAAATATATTCTATATTCAGAACAATGTGAGGCTCAGTGAGGTGACTTGCTGCGTGATACTGAGAAGGCGGAGCATCAATGAAACAAAGGTGACCTACATCGTGGGTCACACCCCAGCAGCCAGCACAAGACTTCCCATGGTTTTCCTCTTTCTTTTTCTCTTTTCCAATATGAGATAGGTACCTTCACTGTGCCCACTGATAGCAGACTTACATTTAGTAACCTAAAAGCTGTATCCCAGCAGACCCTGTTAGCACCTGGGTTAAGGTAGGTGGTGGTGTGCCTTCTTCCCAGGCTTTGCCCTCACTATTCTTCAGAGTACACTACATCTGCCTCGTCTCTCTCCTAGACTGAGGCTCCTTTAGGACACAGAGCATTTCTTCTGCAGAATAGATGAATAATAAATACTAAGCACTATATTTTTGGGCATCAGCAAGAACTGGAGAAGTATTTCTCACTTCTACAGATAAGAAATCCCTGCCTGAACTTATTGGGATTTGAGGAAGGTCTCACAAGAGGGACAGTCTGACCATCCCCAAATCTGTCTTGAGTTGCTGCTAGGTCTCCCACCCCCAGAACTTCTTCAGAACTTCTCAATCACCCCAGTTCTCTTTCTGCTGTCAAGAATTTATGTCGGCAAATATTTCTGGGAGCATTAATCACAAAACCAGTTGCTTCCTTTTTCTCAGCTGGCTGATTCTACTTTATAGCTCAAAACTTTCTTTTTTTGGTGGGGAGGTGGTGATAGTTAAAAATGCTAATTCCCCAGAATAGGTAAAATATTAAACTACTGGCCATCAACACCTTAATGTGACTACTTGCTGATTTTCACATTGTTTTTCTTGATCTTAGTGGGCATTAAAAAAAGGAGAATCACTTTGTATTTTACTAACTTTGGGAACATTTTTTGCAGGATTTCTCCTTGTTCTTATTAATGAGCAATGTGACTCTCCTAAATACCATTTCTTAACATGTTCACCACAATGCAAAGTTCCTGGGGTGTAGTTCTGGGGAAATTGGTTTCCTGGGAACCTCTCTAGAAAAACAGTGCAGAATTCATCTGGGTTTGTGTTGATCCAAACCCCAGTAGATGAGGGGCCCTTGGAGGCTCTGAGTTGGTGCAAGCCTCAATTGTCTTATGTAAAAAAAAGTTTGACCTTAGTTTACACTTAATATGAAATTATGCATTTCCTTTATCTAATGAAGAAGACTTCAAATATAAAAAGTATAATATCATTTCCACATCATATCAAGGTTTACCACCCATCACACCTACCCAAGGCTCTGGTGCTTTTGGAGCTAAATGTCCAAGAGTCAGGTTGTCGGCTCACACTGCTTGCTTCTAAACTCAAGTCTCTGATAGATCTGTGTTTTAGTCACTCTCCCATTTCCAGGGGCAAAATGCTTGACACCCACAGTTTGAAGTAATAGAAGTCTATTTCGGTTCATAGCTTCAGTTCATAGTTTGCTGGCTCCAAGTCAGAAATGACCTGGTGGAAGGGTGTTATGGTTTATGTCTGCATGTCTCTCCAAATGCTCATGCAGTCATGGGGTGGGCTTCTGGATTTTTTGATCCATGATCAAATGCTGGGATTATGGGTGTGAGTGCAACACTGCCCTGGGGTGTGGAAAGAAGGGAAAGTGTAGAAGGGAAAGAAGCTTGCCCTTTCCTCTGCCACTCCTCCCTTTTTGCTGTTGATATCTTTGCTGGTTTCTGCCGCCATGAACTTTTGCCCTTTGCCGTGTGCCACTCTGCCTTGGAGCCAGCCAAGTATGGACTGAAACCTCCACAAACTGTAAGCTAAATAAACCTTTCCTTCCCTAATTTTGGATATTGGATATTTTGCTTCAGCAACAAGATAAAAAGTGACCAAGACAAAAGGCATGACCAGAGGATGTCCAGACCATGCCAGTCAGTATACAGAGAGGACAGAGAAGAAACAAGGACAGGAACTCATCCTTTGAGATTACATCCCACTGATCTGCTTCCAGCCAGGCTCTAGCTCCAAACAGGTGCTAACTCATCAATAATGAATCCACTGAAGTGTATACCCATGTGTATCCCATGATTGCACCACCTTCCACACACAGGAGACTTTGCGTGCACATTTTAGATGTAAACCATAACAATAGGACATGGGACATACAGTCACATTCTGTGTTGGGTTCTTGGGACTCAGGGACATGGGGTGGGGGCACTGGATCTAATGAATTTTTCTAAGTTTCTAATTTTTTTTCTAACTTTCCACATTTCTAAGTAAATCATTGGCTGGTTGGCTGCTTGTTATGTTCCTTTCTCTAGTTTTAAAATCAGAGATGTGTTTAAATCTTTCATTTAATTTGATGTTTTTTTATTTTAAAAGTAAAAGAATGAAGACATATTAACAAACAGTCATCCACTTACAAAGTAGCATAAGAATAGTACAATCAAAACTGAATTACAGACAAGGTTACAGGGAATTAACAATGGTTGTTGTATTACATATTGATAACTTCGAAGTGTATACTCAGGAAAACAAATATAGACATGCAAGATGGATCAAACAACTAATCATTAACTGTTTCTTACAATAAAGCAACATATGTCAGTAGTACAACTATGTTAGCCGTCCTGTATATACATATACACACACATACACACATAATTATCACTTTCTTCCTTTTCTCCTTCCCCTCATCCCAGTTGCTCTGTACTTTTGAGCAGTTTCCTTTCATTTCACAATGTTTATCATACCTCCTAATTCATATCACATTTTCAGGTTCTTCCACCAATGATACAATATGTTGCTTACACATGCACATCTAATTTATTTCACTTATGAATAGGGTCTCCAGCTGTGACCATTTACCTATAAAAGCCTCAAGTTTGTGTTCCTTTATAGCTAATATTCCATTATATAAAAATGCCACAGTTTTTTAATCCAGTCCAGAGTGAATGGACATTTGGGTTGCTTCCACGATTGAGCTATTACAAATTTCACTGCTATAAACATGGGTGCACATAGATCTGCTGGGAAAATACCCAGAAGGGGAATAGCTGGGTTGAATGAGACCTCCAGTTTGCTGAGAAATCTCCAAACTGATTTCCACAGGGATTTCACCAGTCTACACTCCCTCCAGCAGTGCAGAAGAGTTCCTATTTCTCCACAGCCTCACTAGCATTTGTTATTGATTGATTTCTCAATGGCAGTTAATTGTAGCCATTCTTACTGGGGTGAGATGAAATCTCATGTTGTTTTATTTTGCATTTCTCAAACGACTAATGATGTTAAACATTTTCTCACATATTTATTTGCTATTTGTATTTCTTTATCTGAGAAGTGTGTATTCATCTCAGATGCCCATTTGTGGATTGGGTCTTTGAATTTGGACAGGTTCATGCTTTTTAATTCTTTATATGTTCTAGATAGAAGACCTTTGTCCGAGGGACAGCCAGCTAGGATTTCTTCCCAATTTGTGGGTTTTCTTTTTACTCTGCTGGTGATTTCTTTAGATGTGCAAAAATTTTCAGTAAGATGAGATCCCAGTTGTTGATTCTTTGAAGTGTTTCCCTTGTGGTTTGATTTTTGTTCATGAACTCTCTGCTTACTCCTATGTCTTCAAGATTTTTACCTACTTTCTCTTCCAATAGATTTAGTGTTTCTGTTTTAATATTGAGATCTGCGATCCATTCTGACTTGAGTTTGGTGCATGGTGATAGACTTGGGTCTATTTTCATTCTTCAGCAAGTGGCAAGCCAATTTTTCCAGCACCATTTATTAAAGAGGCTATCTTTCTTCCAGTGAGTTTGTTTGGCCCCTTTGTCAAAGATTAAGTGGCTGAGTGTGTTTGTGGTTGTAGCTGCATGTTCCAGTCTGTTCCATTGAGCCTCAGGTCTGTTTTTTAGCCAGTACCAGGTTGATTTTATTACAGTAGTTTTGGAGTATACTTTCAGGTCAGAGATTGTATTTCCACCTCACTTGTGTTTGTTGTCCAGGATTGCTTTTGCTATTCTGGGTTTCTTCTGGTTCCAGATGAATTTAAGTCATGTTTTCTCTAGATCTTTGATGTATGCTAATGGTAGTTTAATGGGAATTGCATTGAACCTGTATAACAATTTTGGTAGTATGGCCATTTTCACATTATTGGTTCTTCCTCTCCATGAGCAGGGAATGTTTTTCCTTTTACTGAAACCCTCTTTCATTTCTTTTTACACAGTACTACAGTTTTAATTGAATAGATCTTTTACTTCTTTTGTTAGATTGATTCCTATGTATTTGAATTTCTTTGATGCTGTGGTGAAAGGTATGGTTTTCTTAATTTCTGTCTCTGTTTGTTGTTTGTGTATAGGAATGCTATTGATTTTTGAGTGTTGACCTTGTATCCAGCCGTACTGCTGAATTTGTTGATTAATTTAAGGAGTCTTGCTGTGGAGTTTTTGAGATCTTCCATGTAAAGTATCATGTCATCTTAAAATAGTGGTAGTTTTACTTCTTCCTTGCTTATCCTTATTAGTTTTATTCTTCTCTCTTGTCTAATTGCTCTGGCTAATGCTTCCAGAACTATATTGAATAGGAGTGATGACAGTGGACATCCTTGTCTTCTTCCTGACTTTAAAGTGAAAGCTTTCAGTTTTTGTCCATTTAGTATGATGTTTGCTTTTGGTTTGTCATAAATAGCTTTGATCAGATTGAGGTAAAGACCATCTCTTCCTATTTTCTCTAGAGTTTTTTTTTTTTTTACATGAATGCATGCTGGAGTTTATCAAAAGCTTCTTCTGCATCTATTGAGATGATCATGTTATTTTTGTCTTTGACTCTATCATATTAATTGATTTTCAAATATTGAACCATCCCTGCAATGCTGGAATGAATCCAACCTGGTCATGGTGTATAATTTTCTTTATGATTCACTGCGTTCTATTTGCTAGTATTTTATTGAGTATCTTTGCATCTATGTTCATTGGGGAGTTTGGTCTATAGTTCTGTTTCTTGATTGGGTCTTTCTTAGTTTTTGATATCAGTATAATACTTGCCTCCAGAAATGAGTTAGGGAGAATCACTTCCTTTTCAATTTTATTGAAGAGTTTGAGGAGTGTTGGCATTAAATTACCTCTGAATATTTCATAGAATTCTGCTGTGAATCCATCAGGGCCTGGGCTTTTCTTTGTTGGTAAATTTTTAATCACATTTTCAAACTCATTAATTGATACTTGGTTATTCAGGATTTTTATATCTTCCTGATTCAGCTTCGGTAATTTGAACATTTCTAGGAGTCCGTCCATTTCTTCTGAGTTTTCTATCCTATGGGAGTAAAGATTTTCAAAGTAGGGTTTAATGATCTTTTGGATTTCTGTATAATCTATAGTAATTTTGTGCTTTTCTTTCTTTTTTTTATTTTAGAAACATAAAAGTACAAAAACCTATTGACAAACAGACACCCATTATCATAGAAAATATTACAATCACAACTAATCTATAGACAAGGTGATATGGTCTCAACAGTAGTTGTTGCTTTATCCATTGATATCTTCGAATTGTAGATGTATGGACCCATATACAGACATGCAAATTTAGTCAGACAGTT